>UESW01004513.1:812187-831771 GCA_900491605.1 Calamus simplicifolius
GACCGAGAGCGACACAGAAGAGGTGTCGACTCCTCAAATTGAGGTGTCGACTCCACTGACAGTTTCAGAGAAAAAAAATGAGTTTCAAACAGCCGAAACTTGTCAAATAAAGTCAATAAATTTTTGAAAAAATCTTTGGAATGTGGAGAATCAAATTGCTCAAATGACTAGATAAATTGTCCTTAAAATCATGAAAGGAATCTCAAGAAATTGATAGAAATCTAGATAATCATTCCTTAGGGTTTCAAAGTATTCCAAAGGATCACAAATCCTAATTCACCTCTAAGATAACAAAATCTCTCTTCACTCAAAGGTTTTGTAAATATGTCAGCTAATTGTTCTTCAGTACTAACATAATCAAGGCAAATTTCATTGTTAGTACATGTTCTCTTATAAAATGATATCTAATTTCAATGTGTTTAGTTCTTGAATGTTGGATTGGATTCTTAGTTAAATTGATTGCACTTGTATTATCACATCTAATAGGAGTTTTATCAAGTGTTATGCCATAATCTTCAAGTTGTCGCTTAATCCAAAGGATTTGAGCACAGCAACTTCAGCTGCAACATATTCTGCTTCAGCAGTAGATAATGCAACCGAATTTTGCTTTTTGCTAAACCAAGAGATTAAGTTACTTCCTAAGAATTGACATGCACCACTTGTACTTTTTCTATCTAGTTTACATCCAGCATAATCAGAGTCAGAATATGCAATTAAGTTCAGTGTTGAGTCTCTAGAATACCATAATCCTACATTTTTAGTTCCACTTAGATATCTTAAATTCTTTTCACAGCAATTAAGTGAGATTCTTTAGGTTCTGATTGAAATCTAGCACATAGACAAACAAACATGATATCTGGTCTACTTGCTGTTAAGTAAAGTAGAGATCCGATCATACCTCTATAGTATTTTTGATCTACCTTCTTACCATCTTCATCTTTGTCTAATTTGCATGAAGGACTCATAGGTGTTCCAAGGGGTTTGATTGATTCCATTCCAAACTTCTTGAGAAGTTCCTTTGTGTACTTTGTTTGGTTGATGAAAATCCCCTCTTTACTTTGCTTGATTTGAAGTCCTAGAAGAAGTTGAGTTCTCCCATCATGCTCATTTCGAATTCACCTGCATTAACTTAGCAAATTCTTGACACAAGAGATTGTTAGTAGCACCGAATACAATATCATCTACATATATTTGTACTACTAATAAGTCTTTGTCTTTCCTTTTCAAAAATAGGGTTTTGTCTACATTTCTCTAGTAAAATCATTTTCAATTAGAAATTTGCTTAACCTATCATACCAAGCTCTAGGTGCTTGTTTTAAACCATATAGTGCTTTGTGCAATTTAAAAACATGATTTGAAAATTCATGATCTTCAAAACCAGGTGGTTGTTCCACAAATACTTCTCATTTATAAAACCATTTAAAAATGCACTTTTAACATCCATTTGAAATAAATTTATGTTCATATGACATGCAAATGCAAGTAGTAATCTAATTGCTTCTAATCTAGCTACAGGTGCAAAAGTTTCATCAAAATCAATTCCTTCTTCTTGATTATATCCTTTTGCAACTAATCTAGCTTTATTTCTAATTACTATGCCATTTTCATCCAATTTATTTCTAAATACCCATTTAGATCCTATAACTGAATGACCTTTAGGTCTATCAACTAAGGACCATACATTATTCCTAGTAAATTGATTTAATTCTTCTTGCATAGCTAGCATCCAATTACTATCTTTTTCAGCTTCTTCAACAGTTTTAGGTTCAATTTGAGATACAAATGCAAGATGATTATTGATATTCCTCATAGATGACCTAGTTCTTACTCCTTGAGATGGATCACCAATAATCAATTCCTTTGGATGACCATAGGCATATCTCCAATCTCTAGGAAGATCTACTTATTAGATTAGTATCATATCATCAATATTTAATTTTTCAATATCCCTTTCTAGTATATTTGTATCTTCCTCATTATCAATCTTCTCTGAACTTGATGCTGAAGACTCATCAAAAGCTACATGAATAGATTCTTCTACAATTAAGGATTTCTTGAATACTTTATAGGCTTTACTAGTTGTTGAATATCCTAAGAATATGCCTTCATCTGATTTTGCATCAAATTTTCCAAGATTATCTTTTCCATTATTATGAATAAAATATTTACAGCCAAATACATGAAAATAACCTATCTTTGGTTTTCTATTATTCCATAATTCATAAGGTGTTTTCTTAAGGATTGGCCTAATTAGGGCTCTATTAAGAATGTAACATGCCGTGTTTATAGCTTCCGCCCAGAAGTACTTTGGGAGTTGGCTTTCACATAGCATGGTACGGGCCATATCTTCTAGTCTATTTTTTCTTTCTACAACTCCATTTTGTTATGATGTCCTAGGTGTAGAAAAATTATGATGAATGCCATGTTCAATGCAGAAATTTTTAAATAAGTGATTTTCAAATTCTGCGCCATGATCACTTCTAAGAGACACTATGGTGTTGTTTTTCTCATTAGTGACTTTCTTGAAAAATTTCAGAAATATTGAGAAAGTCTCATCCTTATGAGCCAAAACAATACCCAAGTGTATCTAGAATAATCATCTACTATCACAAGACCATATTTCTTTCCTCCTAGACTAGTGGTTCTAGTAGGTCCAAAAAGGTCCATATGAAGTAGCTCTAATGGCCTAGAAGTGGAAACTACATTTTTTGATTTGAAAGAGTTTCTAGTTTGTTTGCCTAATTGACATGCATCACAAATTCTGTTATTTTCAAAATCTAGCTTTGGAAGATCTTTAACTAATCCATTTTAATTAATTTTGAAATTAGGTGTGTGCTTGCATGACCTAATCTACGATGCCATAACCATCCAATCTCATTTCATTAGCATTGTTAACTACTAAGCAATGATTACTAGTAGATAAATTATTTAAATCAATTAAGTATACATTGTCATTTCTATTACCAATAAATACAATGCTATTGTCAATGGGATTAGAAACAGTGTAGATAGAAGCTTCAAATGAAACTTTGAAACCTTTATCACATAGTTGGCTAATACTAATTAAATTATGCTTTAACCATCTACATAAAAAATTTTCTATAAAAGTAAAGGGAGTTATCTGAATTTTACCAAATCCCATAATTTGGCCTTTACCATTGTCTCCAAATGTAACAACTCCTCCTCTTTTATCTTCAAGGGTGATGAATTGCTCTTTCTCACCCGTCATGTGCCTTGAGCAGCCGCTATCAAGATACCACTTTCGTTTTGATCTTTTGGCCGCAAGACATTCCTGCAAAGTAATCAAACTTTCTGTTAGGTACCCAAGCTTTCTTGGGTCCTTCATGGTTAGTAGCAACAAAGATTGTTCCTTTCGGAACCCATATTTTCTTTCCTTTAATACTTAAATTCTTATTAAGTTTTCTAAAATTGTATTCATAGGCTTTATGTCCTTTCTTGTTGCAAGCAATAACATGAAAAATTATTCTATCCTGTTCTTTTCTAAAGAAGTTTTTAACATACTTTTGTTTCTTATTAGGTCTATAACCTAATCCAGCCTTATCAAATAGCTCTTTGATACTCAATAGCAAATTAAGTTTTTCAGAGCTATATAAATTTATCAACTATATTCTATATTTATCAATTTCTTTCTTTAAGCTAACATTTCATTAGAAATTGACTCTTTATCTTTTAGCAAATTTTTATTTTCAGATTTTAGTTTTTCAACTTCATGAATTAGTTTATCCTTCTCTTTGGAAAGATTTAAATTATCATTTTTTAAAGATTTGTTTTCTTTTTAAAACTTTAAAATACTAACTAATTCATTAAATGCATCATATAATTCTTCAAAAGTAAAATCATCACAAGGTGTTTCAGAACTTACCTATTGTCGTCGTTTGCCATAAAGCAAATGTTTGCAACTTCCTTTTGTTCCTCCTCGGATGAGGATTTTCACTTTCACTCCATGTTGCAACATATGCCTTTTTCTTCTTCTTGTGCCCCTTTTTCAGTTGAGGACAATCATATCTAAAGTGCCCTAGTTTCTTACATTCATAACATATGAGGGGTCTTTTCTTTTTCTTTGTCCTTGTCCTTCTCTTTTCTCTTTTTCCTTTCATTTTTGTTCCATTCTTTCTTATGGAAGGGTCTCCTTCTTTGTATAAATTTTTTAAATTTTCTAGTAAGGAGAGCTATCTCATCATCTTCTCTTCTTCCTCACTGCTGCTTATCTCCTTTTCTGCAGCTTTAAGGGCAATTATTTTCTTCTTTTTGACTTTCTTCTCCTGATGTTGCTTCATGGTCAGTTCATGGATCATCAATGATCCAAGTAGCTCCTCCAAAGATAAGGTATTGAGGTCATTGGCTTCTTGGATTGCAGTTACCTTTGCTTCCATGTCCTTGGAAGAGACCTAAGAATTTTACGAACCAATTCAGAGTTAGTGTAGGTCTTGCCAAGACTTTAGACCATTTACAATATCAGTAAATCTAGTATACATGCTTGTGATGGTTTCATTTTGTTCCATGCTAAATAATTCATACTTGTGTACTAGAATATTGATTTTAGATTCTTTAACTTGATTAGTACCCTCATGGGTAACTTCTAATCTATCCTAAATTTCTTTTGCAGAAATACATGTAGAAATTCTATTGAACTCATTAGCATCTAAAGCACAATATAAAACATTCATGGCTTTTGCATTAAGCTGAGCCATTTTCCTATCGTTCTTATTCCAATCCCTTTCGGGTTTAGGAACTATTGAACCATCTACCAAGTGTGTGGGTGTGCTTGGTCCATTAGTGATTACACTCCAAAGTTCATAATCTAAAGCTTGAATAAAAATTTTCATTCTAGCTTTCCAATAAGAATAATTCAAACCATTAAATAAAGGAGGTCTATTAGTAGAATGACCTTCAGAAAATGAAGATCCAGCTTGAGCTGCCATTTGGATCTTTAGCTCTTGATCGTGTGATCAATAAATAATGAGCACTAGCTCTGATACCAATTGTTGGCCCAGATGGCAACCCAAGAGGGGGGGGGGGATGAATTGGGTTCTTAAGAATTTAACCTTTTGAAACTATGTGCTTGAATTAAAAGAGATTAAGTGCAAGATAAATGCTAAGCACAAATAAAGAGATAGAGTGAGAGAGTCAAAACACGACAAACACAAAGATTTTATAGTGGTTCGGTGTATCCAACACCTACGTCCACTCCCAAGTATCACTTGGGTCCACACTATAATCTCATTGATTATAACCGAGTTGTTTTACAAGCTCACAACTCAAAACTTGTTGTTTCCCATCCCCCAGGATCACAACGAACCCAGCTGGTTTCCAGGCTCACCAGCACACAATCCAACCACAAGCTATCCTTAGCTTGTACCGAGGTATACTACCTCCACTAATTCAATCCTCTGATTGAATCAGCAAACACAAATGAAAAATAGAGTTTAGAGTACAAAATAGCTCCTTAAATGAGCAAATAAATAATAAACTAAATAAGGATAAGAAAAGCATGTTTGAAGCTCTTTGAATGTGTGCTTTTCTTCTTTTCTTTACTCTTCTACTTTGAAAGATTGAATCAGGGCCTCAGCTCAGATTCTTCAGAAATTTACAGTTGAGAAGTTGAGGATTTGGGGCTTTTGCTATCTTTCTTCTAAAGATGAAAATCTCCTTGATTTAAACTTGAGAAGCTTGTGGATATCTCTTTGAGCTTTCTGAGGTTGATGGATTTGAGCTCTAAGTCTTTCCTCTTGATTTCTCTCTCTTTTTCACAGAGTATTTTCTTGATTTTTCTTCTTTTCTTTTGTATGTGCTCTCTCTCTTCAAACGAATGATTTTTCCCTTTATATAGATCTCTTAATCCAGGTTTAGATGGGAAATATAGCTGTTGTGAGATGTATGGATTCTTCTACACACAAAGAAAATAGCCATTAGAGGTTAGGTGAAAAGAAATCTTACCGTTGAAGTCCGTTCTGACAGATAAAAAATCCATTCCTGATAGGTTGGAGTCGGCTCCAACTTTTCAGGTGTCGGCTCCAAGTCGGGTGTTCAAAAATAGTAAAGAAAAGTTGTTGGGGAGTCAGCTTCGAGAAAGGTAAGTGTCAGCTCGTCGCTTTCGGGAGTCGGCTCCGAAAACTGTAAGTGTCGGCTCCAGAAAAGTCCATAAAAATATGCTCTCTATTCTCAGGTTAGAGTCAGCTCCAGAAACTCAGGTGTCGGCTCCCAAAATCTCAGGTGTCGGCTCTCGAATTCTAGGTGTTGGCTCCAGAAACTGAAACAGAATGCACTTCTCTGTATCTCAGGTTGGAGTCGGCTCTGAAACCCTGGGTGTCGACTCCAGACCATGCCAAAATCCCAGAAACCTTCTGATATGCCTTGGGGCTGGCTCCTGACTATTTGGGTGTCGACTCCAAGCTCTGAACTTTGAAAAGTTCTTTTAAAACATTGATTCAAAACATGTTTCTTTATTCTTTTTGATTGATCAAACATTTTTAATCCCTGAAACACTTGTTAAATCTATTAGAAACAAAATGAATATACTCATGTCTTTTATTAATCATCAAAATCAATAATTGAGTCAACACGAGTGATGAGTTGTACACCATAACAGGGTACGACCATACATAGTCGTGGGCAAGTAATGGGTTGTACGCCATAACGAGGTATGGCTACGTACCGTTATGGACATGTAGTAGACCATATGCCTTAATGAGGCATGGCGATGCACCGTATCAGGCGAGTAGTAGGTCACATGGGCGTGCAGGTGGCCCATTGCTATCGGCCCCAATGGCTGGACTGTGATGGTTGCCTAAAGTCGTGGTTGGAGCTAGGGGCTGAAGGAAGCTGGAGCGGACCTCGGAGGTTGGCTTCGGAGGAGGACCTCGGAGCTAGACCCTGGAGGTTGGTCTTGGAGGTGGAGCTCGGAGGTTGGCCTTGGAGGTGGACCCCGGTGGTTGGCCTCGGAGGTGGAGCTCGGAGGTTGGCTCCGGAGGAGGACCTCGGAGGTGGACCCTGAAGGATGGCCTCAGAGGTTGGCTCCGAAGGTGGACCCCGGAGGTTGGCCTCGGAGGTGGAGCTCGGAGGTTGGCTCTGGAGGTGAACCCCGGAGGTTGGCCTCGGAGGTGGACCCCAGAGATTGGCCTCGGAGGTGGAGCTCGGAGGTTGGCTCCGGAGGTGAACCCGGAGGTTGGCTCCGGAGGAGGACCTCGGAGGTGGACCCGGAGGTTGACTCGGAGGTGGACCCCGGAGGTTGGCCTCGGAGGTGGAGCTCGAAGGTTGGCTCCGGAGGAGGACCTCGGAGGAGGACCTCAGAGGTGGACCCCAGAGGTTGGCCTCGGAGGTGGAGCTCAAAGTTGGCTCCGGAGGAAGACCTCAGAGGAGGACCCCGGAGGTTGGCATCGGAGGTGGACCTCGGAGGTTGGCTCCAGAGGTGGACTCCGGAGGTTGGCCTCGGAGGTGGAGCTTGGAGGTTGGCTCCGGAGGTGAACCCAGAGTTTGGCCTCGGAGGTGGACCCCGAAGGTGGACCCCGAAAGTTGGCTCCAGAGGAGGACCTCGGAGGTGGACCCCGGAGGTTGGCTCCAGAGGTGGGCCCCAGAGGTGGGCCCCAAAGGTGGACCTCGGAGGTTGGAGCGGGACACCGTTAGTTCCCTTTACCGTTAATCCTGACGGTAAGGGATCAGCCATATCAGATGCCCCCCCGCCCCTGAGACGGAGCGGGGCCACCCAGGCAAAGCGAAAGGGGTGTCATGTTCTTAGTGGCTGATCCCCTTCTATTGCCAACCGCTCCCAGACACGTGTCTCCGGATGCAGCGATAACTTAGCGCAGGCAACTTGGGAGATGTGAAGGGGCAGTCGCTACTGTCCGTCCGATTCACTGCGATCGTCCTTGAAACGGGGTTGTCCTTCTGAAGCTTGCGAAAAGCGGCCGCCATCATTGCCATCATGGCGCTGATGTCAGCAGCGTTACCTCATTGGCCGGAGGCGGTTTGTTCCACGCGCCGGATGCTTTCCAAGGTGGCCCAACCTATAGCGAGAGTTTGTGTGGCTGGGAAATCGAGGCGGGACGATTTGAAACTTGACAAAACCCGGGCGAAGGCAGAGAATCCGCCATTCTGCTTCAGTTATCTTCTTCTTCCAACTCTCTGCTCCTTCTGCGACCCGAGAATCGCCCCCGCTATCTCTTCCTTCAGGTTAGTCCTCTGTTCCTCCCATCCTTCCTTCATCCCGAAATCTTCTCCATGGCCTCCTCGCCATCCTGGACCTCTTCGTCTTCTTCTTCTTCTTCTTCGTGGTCCTCCGATTCGGAGGACCATCTTCCTTTGTCCTAGTGGCCGGTCGCTGGCAGAGTCCTGCACGGGGACGCTCAACGGTGGTTGGCCGGGCCGTAGCGAGGAGGCGCCAGGCGGCAACCAACACCTCCGCGAGGGTGGGGGCGGAATCCCTGGAGGGGACCGCCTCCACAGTAACAAGCCAAGACTTAGTCAAAATTAGGGCCCGTTATCATGCACCCCGAGAGGTGGGTCTCTTCCTCCCAACTCCCGACGACAGGGTAGTTTCCTCCCGGCCCGGCAGAGTGGCCATTTACGAAATTTCTCTTAAGCTAGGGCTTCGCTTTTCCTTTCATCCCTTTTTGTTAGCTTGCTGGACTACTACTCTCTGACTCCTGCCCAACTGGTCCCAAACTCCCTTAGGACCATTTGCACCTTTTTCATTCTTTGCAGCCACCTCCAAATCACCCCCCGACTTTCCCTTTTTCGGAGCTTCTATTTCCTTAGGCAGCAGACGGGTTGGTGGCTATTCCAGCCCCGATCCGGTCGAGTTCTCAAACTTATTCTTCCCTCTTCGGTTAAGGGATGAAAATCCCGCTTCTTTTTTGCTGACCTTGGTCCAGTCAAGTCCCGGTGGGGGATCCCGACCTTCGGCCCAACATGAACTCCACCATCCTCCCAGGAGGCCAAGAAGCGATGGAGCAACTGTTAACTGCTGACATCCCCAGATACAACTTGCTCTTGTCGGAGGAATCTCCGGCTAGCAGGCGTCATCTCCCAGAGCGGTGAGTAACAAGAGTCTCGATACTTAACCAAATCGCCTTCTCCTTCTTCCTTTTTTTTCTTTCTTTTTTTTACTGACTCCGACTGATGCCGTGCAGCAATGAAGCCTCCAACTACCATGGTCAGGATGGCCTCGATCAAGCGGATGAGGGCCCAGGGGGCCTAAGGGAGGAGCAGCAGGCGCCGGCCCCAAAGCGTCGTGCCGCACAGGCGCCTCCGCCGGCTGAGCAGCACGGGTCTCCACCAGTCCCAGAGGTGGATCTGACAGCTGACACCCCTTCAGAGGTGGTAGGGGCCGAAGGGGCGACCACGGAGGAGCCGGTGGCTGTGGGGCCAGCAGTGATGGAGTCCCCACCCTCCCATGGACCACCCCCGGCCGAAGTAGATAGGAGTTGGGGGGAGGGGCCGTCGGGGACAAGTCCGCCCCCGAATAGATACCCACAAGCGTCCCCCCGTGCTGAACCGGAGCACGTCAAAGTGCCAAGGGGAGTAGGGCCGGGCCAACCCCTCGCGGGTTCTCATTAATAAACGATGGGTGCCAGGCTGAACAAATCATATCCCACACCGTTCAGTCAGATATTCAAGAGGAGCTCCGAACCCTAGGGGTGAACAGGTTCTTCCGGGAGATCTTCTCAGCTCTCGTTCGAGTATGTATTTCCCTCCTTGCCCTTAGTTTAGAATATTTAGGCAGTTTTCATAACTGACGCTCTGGATGCAGGTGTCCAACTCCGTAGTGCTCACTCGGGAGGCCCTCAGTGAAGGGGAGGCTATCACCCGCCAAATCCAACAAGACGTCGAGGATGCCCAGGCTCGGGCTGAGGCCGCCGAGAAGGCCCTGGAGTTGATGAGGGTCGAATGCACCAACAAAATAAGGGAGGCCGAAAGCAGAGCCGAAGCCGAAGCGAACCAACGGCGAGCGGCGCTGGACCAACTCACAGAGGCTGAGAGCGCGGTCGAGGCCCGAAACCTGCACATAGCCGACTTGAACTCGGCCATTCAGGCGGCTGAGGCTCGGGCGAAGCGGGCCAGGAAGAAATAAGCATCAAGGAGGCTAAGAGGGCGGTGGCAGAGGCCCAAGTCGCGTAGGTGGAGGCAGCCGCCGAGGCCAGAGCTACCGCGGCCGTGGAAGAGTTCAAGGCATCGAAGCACTTCACCCATGAGCTAGTTGAAGCCAACGCGGATTCCTACGTTCAGGGGTTCAACGATGCTAAGGAGAAAGTAGCCCGGGTCTGGAACCTCCCCCAGGTCATGGACCTCGAGCTGGACCCAGGGCCCGATGAGGCCTTAGGTGGCGAGTCTGCGGCCAGGCCTTGATTTTGTCCTTCACGTATTTTTGTACCAAGTCCGACTTGGTCAGCATTTTGTAAATACTAATATCAATGAAGCAAAAGTTTTTCCCTTAATGATAATGTTAATTTCATTCTCTTCCTCGAGTCCCCGGGTTGCTGACGTGGGACCCTCGAGGGCTTCGTCAGCATTGAAGGACAACTTTTATTTTCTTGTAGCTTTATCTTGGCCAAGGATGACTTGGGTATCTGAGCACCAATGGAACATCAGCGTTGACCAGATGGAACATTAGCCTTAGTGCTCCGATGGAAACTTGGGCTTCTGGGAACTGTTGGGATGCCAGCGTCGGACTGACGGGGCATCAGCCTCAGAGCGCCAGTAGAAACTTGGGCTTTTTGTTGAGAACCGATGGTACGTCGGTCCGCTAGTGGTACACTGGGCTTTCCATACTGAGTTCAGCCTCGGGCTTTTTGAATCCGATGGTACATTGGGTCATCGTTGAGATCCGATGGTACATCGGTATGCCAGTGGTGCACCGGGCTTTCCATGCCGAGTTTGGCCTTGGGCTTTTTTGAATCTGATGGTACATTGGGTCTTCATTGCCAATTGCCAATGGTACATTGGGCTTTCATTGAGATCCGATGGTACATCGGTATGCTAGTGGTACACTAGGCTTTCCATGCCGAGTTTGGCCTCGGGCTTTTTTGAATCTGATGGTACATCGGGTCTTGTTGCCAATGGTACTTTGGGCTTTCGTTGAGATCGAATGGTACATCGGTATTCTAGTGGTATACTAGGCTTTCCATGCCGAGTTTAGCCTCGGGCTTTTTTGAATCCGATGGTACATCAGGTCTTCGTTGCCAATGGTACATTGGGCTTTCGTTGAGATCTGATGGTACATCGTATGCCAGTGGTACACTGGGCTTTCCATGCCGAGTTTGACCTCGGGCTTTTTTGAATCTGATGGTACATTGGGTCTTCATTGCTAATGGTACATTGGGCTTTCGTTCAGATCCGATGGTACATCGGTATGCCAGTGGTACACTGGGCCTTCTATGCTGAGTTTGGCCTCGGGCTTTTTTGAATCCGATGGTACATCGGGTCTTCGTTGCCAATGGTACATTGGGCTTTGTTGAGAATCTGTGATGCTTGAACTCACATTTTATTAATGAAGGGCCAAGAGCCCAAAAGAGTGCAGACATAAAATTTGACATAAGAAAAGGGGACACTATTGATAATACCGACGGAGGTTGTCGGCGTTCCACATCCGTGGGAGGGGCTTTCCATCCAGCTCTTCTACTCTATATGCTCCATGGTGGAGCGCTTCGGTGATTCGATATGGCCCTTCCCAATTTAGTGCTAGCTTGCCTCCTTCTGTTAGTTTCGAGACTTCGGCTCGCCAGAGGACTAAATCTCCAGGTAAGAAGGTTCTAGGTCGGACACTAGCGTTGTAATACCTGGCTGTCCGCTGCCGGTAGGCGGCCATCCGGAGTCGTGCTCAGTCTCGCACCTCTTCTATCAGGTCAAGGTTGGCCCGCAACTGATTTGGGTTGTCTTCCTCGCTGTAGGCTTCCACTCTGGGGCTCTGGGCATCAATCTCCATAGGAATAATTGCTTTGGATCCAAAGACGAGGCTGAAGGGAGTCTCTCCGGTGAGGGCCCGCGGCGTTGTGTGATAGGCCCATAACACGTTGGGAAGCTCCTCCACCCAACGTCCTTTGTAGTCATCAAGCTGGGCTCTTAGTCCTTGGAGGATAATGCGGTTGGTCACCTCGGCCGTACCATTGGTTTGGATGGCCTACAGAGGTGAATCGCTGATGAATGCCAAGCTTGGTGCAGAATTCTTGGAAAGGTGTGTTGTCGAATTGCCGGCCATTGTCGGTAACCAGGGTATGGGGGAGCCTGAACCGGCATATTATTAACTTCCAAAAGAAAGACCTCACCTTATTCTCAGTGATCTTGGCAAGCGCCTCAACCTCGATCCATTTGGTAAAGTGGTTGATGGCCACTAGCAGGAACTTGCGTTGACCAGAGGCCGGAGGGAACGGCCCCAAAATGTCCATTCCCCACTGGGCAAAAGGCCATGGTGCCGCCAGGGGGGTCAGCTGAGACGTCGGCTGCTGCTGGATATTGGCATGGTGCTGCAGCTATCGCACTTCTTGATGAGTTCGGCCGCGTCCTCCCTCATAGTCAGCCAATAATATCCCTGCCGCAGGGCCTTGTACGCCAGGGCCCTGCCCCCAGATGACTCCCGCATATGCCTTCATGGATTTCTTGCAAGACGTAGTCAGCTTCGGTAGGCCCAACTCACTAAAGGACCAGGAATGAGAATGATCTTGGTAGAGCTTCCCTTCCATCAGCAAGAACTTCGGGGCCCATCGCCTAAGCAATCTAGCCTCAGCCGGGTCTTCAGGGATGGTACCATCAGTAAGATACCGAACATAAGCATCCATCTAGGAAGGCTCCTGCTCGACCGTCGTGGTCTCCTCCCTTGCAGCTTCGATGCTTGGGACTTGCAAATGCTCCACATACGTCCTTCCCAAGGTCCCATCGGCCGAGGTGGCCAAATAGGACAAGGCATCAGCCCTAGCATTCTTCACTCGAGGGATATAGCTGACGCGGAAGTATGCAAACCGAGAGGCTTGAGATTGCACCTTGCTCAGGTAGCAAGACATGATTGGGTCTCTGGCCTCGTACTCCCCAGCAACCTAAGACGCTCCACCCCAAGCTCCTTGGCTAGCTTCATCCCTGCCAGCAGGGCTTCATACTCTGCTTGGTTATTGGTGGTCGGGAACAGGAACCAGAGGGCATACTCCACCACCTCCCCCTCGGGGCTCGCAAGAATGAGTCCAGCTCTACTCCCTTAAGAATTTGATGCTCCATCTACATGTAGAATCCAATCTTCCTTCCCCCTCTCCTCGGACTCAGGGGAATCCATACGTGCCTCAGGGTGAAAGTCCTCTGGATGCTCCTCGGCCCAAGTGCATTCGACCAGGAAGTCAGCTAGCACCTGGGACTTCATTGCAGACCTTGGCCGGATAGATAAATCAAACTCCCCCAGCTTGATAGCCCACTTGGCCAGCCGACAGGAATTAGGGGTAGGACAGGATAGTCCGGACTGGTTGGTCCGTGAGCACCACGATTGGGTGAGCTTGAAAGTAGGGTCGAAGCGCTGGGCAGAGACCACCAGTGCGAAGATGATCTTCTCGGTCTTGAAGTATCTGGTCTCAGCATCATGAAGCACTTTGCTGGTGTAGTAGACTGGCCTCTGCACCCCGTCCGCATCCATATGGACGAGCACCGAACTGACGGCCTCGGGAGAGGTGGTAAGATACAAAAGAGCTCCTCCCCGCCTCTCGGTTTGGATAGCAACGGGGGAGTAGATAAAAATTTCTTTAGCTCCTCAAAGGCTTCCTGACATTCCTTCGTCCACTCAAAGCTGTTAACCTTGTGCAACACCTTGAAGAAGGGCAGACATCGCTCTGCCGATCTTGACATGATATGGCTCAGGGCCACCCTTCCGGTCAGACGCTGCACCTCCTTCTTGTTAGCCTGGGGCCTCATATCCAAGATGGCTTAAATCTTGTCAGGATTGGCTCAATTCCTCGATGAGTCACCATAAAGCCCAGAAACTTGCCTGCTGCCACCCCGAAGGTGCACTTATGGGGGTTCAGTCTCATTCAGTACCGGCGCAGGTTGGCAAAGGTCTCCGCAAGGTCAGCAACATGATCCGTAGAGTGGGCGCTCTTGGTTAGCATGTCGTCCACGTACATCTCCATGTTGCGCCCGATCTGGGCCTCGAAAGCCTTGTTCATCAACCTCTGGTAAGTGGCTCCCACATTCTTTAACCCGAACGACATCACCTTATAGCAATATATCCCCTTCTCCGTGATGAAGGAGGTCGCCTCTTCATCAGCCAGGTTCTTCCTGATCTGGTTGTACCCTGAGAATGTGTCCATGAAACTGAGAGTCTCATGACCGGACGTAGCATCTACCACTGGTCGATCCGGGGCAGCGGGAAGCTATCTTTGGGGCATGCTTTATTGAGGTCGGTGAAGTCCACGCACATCCTCTAGCTCCCACTGGCCTTGCGGACCATCACCACATTCGCCAGCCAGTCGGGATAGTGAACTTCCCGAATGTGCCCGGCCGTCGTCAACTTATGCACCTCCTCGTCTATGGCCTTCTATCTGTCTGAAGCAAAGCTCCTCTTCTTCTGCCGAACGGGTTGGCACTCTGGCTTGATGTTGAGTTGATGTGTAATCACCTCCTTCGGAATGCCCGGCATATCGGATGCCGACCAGGCGAAAATATCAGCGTTGGCTCATAGGAACGCAAGGAGCTGACCGCGAGCCTCCTCCGAAGCAAAGCCCCAACGTGAATAGTTCGCTCCGGGTCTTCTCCCAAGGGAAAGGCTAGCAGGCGCTCGGCCGATTCTTCTCTCCTTGCTGAGTCTCGAGGATCCAGTGCTTCTGGTGCAGGTGCACAGACTTCTCCTTGAGGACTGGGGGCCATGTGGCAATAAAGTGGTGGGGGGTTCCGTTCCCCTCACATCTCCCGACTCCTTCGCTGGTAGGGAACATCACGAGGAGCCTCTTGGTGGAGATGACAGCGTTCAAAAGGTTAAGCCCAGGCCTTCCAGGATAGCGTTGTAGGTGAGGGGCAACCAGACCACCAAGAAGCTCATGAAGACTGTGCTTTGGCGCAGGGCCGTGCCAGCCATAACAGGAAGAGTGATCTCCCCCTCTACCTTTACGGAGTCTCCAGTGAACCCCATTAAAGGCATGGTGACAGGCCGAAGCAGGTCGGGTGACAGGTTCATGCGAACGAATGCATCATAATTCAAAACATCCACCGAGCTCCACTATCAACTAAAATTCTTTTTACAGGGTGCTTAGCTATCATCATGGTCACGACGACACTATTATTATCTTTATTAACCACCCCCTCTAAGTCCCTTTTGGAAAAAGGGATTACAGAGTCTAACTCTCTCTTCCCTCTTGGCGTCTTGGGCGGGCCGCCTGCCCCCCAGGAAATCATAGTCACCGTCTTCTCGGTCGAGCATTGTCAACCATCAGTGGCGGAGGGCTGATGGACCAGGAGCTCCTGGGTTGCTCCTCTGGACGAACTTCCCCAGGTGGCCATGCTGGATAAGGTCCTCTCTTCTTCTTCAGCTGACGGTAGTCGTCTGTGTCATGGCCATGATCCCGGTGGTAGCGGCAATAGAGGTTCTTGTTGCGGGGAATCTTCGGTTCATCGGGGAGGGCGCTGAAGATAGGGCTCGCCCTCGATCTCAAGAAGGATGTGCGATATCGGGGCGAGCAAAGGGGTGTAAGGCCCGTCTCTCGGTGCAGGAGCTTGGGTATGGTTGTCTGGTCGGTGAGGGGGCTCTGGTCTTCTGGGGCGAGCTTCAGCACACTCTGGTCGGGCCGGCTTCTTGGTGGTGTTACCGCCAGCCTCGCGCCGAGAGGAGTCAGCTTCGTTGGCATGAATGTACTTTTGGGCTGGCTCAAAAGCTCAGCGTAGGAGCCTGGGCGGCTTCTTGTCGAGGGAGTACGCGAAGCGAGAAGGACGGAGCCCTTTGCTTCAAGGCCAAGGTGGCCACCGAATCCTTGAGGTTATAAACTTCCAGGGCGGCTCCTTGAAACGAGCGACATAGTCCCGCAGAGACTCACCACTCTTCTGCTGGACGGAGAAGAGGTGTCTGCCACCCTTGGAATTTTTTGGCAAGCATCGAAATGAGCGAGGAAGGCCCTCTCCAACTGGCGAAGGAGTCGATACTCCATGGAGGCAAGCGAGAGTACCAGGCTCGAGCTGCTTTCTTCAGGGTGGCGGGGAAAGGATGCACAGGAGAGAGTCGGTTGCCCCTGGACCTGCATGAGGACCTTGTAGCTTTCCAAATGGTCCAGGGGGTCTATAGTCCCATCATACATGTCTAGCTGAGGGAGGTGGAACCGGGTTGAAATCGGCTCCTCCATGATCCGGGACAGCGGTGGTCGACTATTGTAGTCCGCCTCTGGCGGGTTGGTGATCCGGCGCTAAGCTCCTCCAGCCGATGATTATACTCGTCGAGCTGACTTTCAGCTCGGCGGGCTACTCTACCGTCGAAGGACCTCTCCCTCGAAGAATCGAGGAGGGGGAAGGGTGGCGTCGATGCTGACGAAGGCGCTCCGCCTCCTTCCCGCGCCGTTGCCTGGGAGATGCACTGGCACGGCGGGAGGGCGACCGGGGCCTCTTGGAGGTTTCACGGCAGTGAGGCCTGGGCAAAGGCGGCGGTGGCCAGCTTCTCGGGCAGGAGGCTTTCTTCGAAAAGAGTGCTGGCTGGGTTGGATGGCTCCTGGCTCTGACGGAAGGGGCTCCGGTTGCTGCGCAGCCACCGCTTAATGCTGCAAGCCTTGAACCACGTTGCCAGAGATTGGACTTGTGCAGCGAGGCAGCAATCTGGTCTTCTTGAAGCTGTTGCGGTAGTGGTGGTGCAGGAGCGTCGAATAGGGGAGCTGAGGGGCCAACCGCTAGTGGATCAGCCCCTTGACGCTGCCCCCTAGCATGACTGGTGGTAACCTCTCGTGCGCGGGTCGTCACCATTGCTTGAGAGCTCAGGGAAGAGAAGTTGTCGTCGACAGGTTCGAAACTTTTCTCTCTCCCCCCCTTCCTGGCATGCCAATATGTTGACGCCAAGTCACTTCTACAAACACGGGAAACAAAGATCCTCCTCACCGGATTCCTGCAAGAAAAGTCTCGGAGACCGGATGCTCCGGTGGGGACCTCCGACGCTCAAGTTAGTAACTCGGGAACAGACAAGAGTTAGCTTCACAGAAGAAAGCTTATGGGTTAGAGTTTAGGATCCTTCCCTCTTTGCAAATGCGGGCTTTTATACCTGTTCAAAGATCTCTCCTTCTCCATGCTTCCAGAAGGTTACCGATTTCATGATATCTCCATCCGATAATGGACAAAAGGAGGGCCTGATAGTGTCAGGTCACATCGTTACTGTGTCAGAGGTGTCCCGCTTGAGTTGCCATCTGCTAGCATGGCCTTACAAGTGTCGGGCGGCTGCGCATGTATCAGGTATGCACCATTAAGAGGTATGGCCACATGCAGCTACAAGCGAGTGACGAGTCGTACACCGTAACGGGTACGACCATACGTAGTCGTGGGCAAGTAATGGGTTGCACGCCGTAATGGGGTATGGCTACGTACCGTTATGAACATGTAGTAGACCATACGCCTTAATGAGGCATGGCGACGCACCGTATCAGGCGAGTAGTGGGTCACATGGGCGTGTAGGTGGCCCATTGCTATCGGTCCCAATGGCTGGACCGTGACGGTTGCCTAAAGTTGTGGTTGGAGCTAGGGGCTGAAGGAAGCTGGAGCAGACCTCAGAGGTTGGCTCCAGAGGAGGACCTCAGAAGTGGAGCTTGGAGGTTGGCCTCGGAGGTGGAGCGGAGGTTGGCCTCGGAGGTGGACCTCGGAGGTTGGCCTCGGAGGTGGAGCTTGGAGGTTGGCTCCGGAGGAGGACTCGGAGGAGGACCTCGGAGGTGGACCCCGGAAGTTGGCCTCAGAGGTGGACCCCGGAGGTGGAGCTCGGAGGTTGGCTCCGGAGGTGAACCCCGGAGGTTGGCCTCAGAGGTGGACCTCGAAGGTTGGCTCCGAAAGAGGACCTCGGAGGTGGACCCCGGAGGTTGGCCTCGGAGGTGGACCCCGGAGGTTGGCTCCGGAGGAGGACCTCGGAGGTGGACCCGAAGGTTGGCCTCGGAGGTGGAGCTCGGAGGTTGGCTCCGGAGGTGAACCTCGGAGTTGGCCTTGGAGGTGGACCTCGGAGGTTGGAGCGGGACGCCGTCAGTTCCCTTTACCGTTAATCCTGACGGTGCGGGATCAGCCATATCACTATGCATCATAATTGCTTTGCAAAAGAATCGAAAGACAATCATCTGTTTTCCTTTTGTTCTATTTACATTTTCTTTCTGAAACCTTTACCTATTAAAAATGTACTGCAGTTGTTGCAACCAAGTTACGGGTTGTTGGAGTCATTTTTCTTTTCTTTTGGGGCCTACATGAGACTGCATTTTTTTTTGCAGCCTTTATTTATTTATCATTAATATTGATTACAAACGAATGTGACCACTGTATAGAAAACTCCTACCATATTCAAGAACTTCATTAATTCACTCCAGCACATAAACATAATATTTTATAAATCAGGTAAACAACCGGACAATGTGTTGTTCTAAAATTTATCATTGATTGGGCCTGGCATTTAGTTGCCTTCATCTAGCATGGCTCCTAGTTGGGTTGAATCAGTTTTCTGGATAATCAAGGACCTATAATCTATCAAACTAGCCAGTGATTCGCATAAAAGTGGTTCCAACAATGCAGAAATTGATGGTTCTGTTTTGAAAATTCAAGGTATTATTCTCTGTTTCATATCCTCCAACTGATCTAATTTTCTAGGACAAGGATTCTTTTCTTCTCCATTGGTAACAGATGAGCTTGCTTTTCTTAATGCCCAATTAAGACAATTAACCTTGCAGAGGAAATAGGCACTGGATGATTTTTTAGATTTAAAGGGCAATAGTTTTGATACTAAGTTCTTTGGTTTTCTCTTGAGAAATGCATCTCATGAACGAGTTGGCTACTGATCAAGGGTTAACTTCTAGGATGTAATTCTTTATTCTTGTCATTGCAAGGAATATTCGTGTCTTTTACCGTGTAAAGCCATTTCTCCCTAGTGAAATGGATATGCTTGATATTCGATTCATATCCGTATCCGTATATAACAAATATGGATACTTGATATCCGATTCGTATCCGTATCCATTTAGAATAAATATGGACATGAATTTTAATATCCGTTTAGTATTCATATCTGTATTCATATCCATTAAAAAATATGGATATAAATATGGATATACTACTATCCGATCCGTATTCGATCCGTTTTTAGCCCTACGGTGCACGCTTACTCATGCTATATATATATATATATATATAATTTTTAACCATGCATTATGTATTAATCATTATGAGCAATGCAGTTTTTGCCACGGTGCAGCAAGATTTTTACTTTGTTCATGTCCATCAGGAGAATCCTTCCCTGATGGGCTCCAATGGAATCGTCAAATGGGCTTTTTCCGTCCATTGCCTGAAAGCATTGGGATGGGCTGGCTGGCTGCGGCGAACTGACTGCGATGATCCAGTGTTCTGTAAGAATAGCAGACAGCAATGCGCTCCCCCCCCCCCCCCCCCCCC
>UESW01004513.1:832541-897460 GCA_900491605.1 Calamus simplicifolius
CTTTTAAAAGGCTCCTTTTTTCCTCCATATGCTTGGGAATGCTAGTCATGTTTCTCGAGACTCCCATTTGATCTTCGAAAGTAATGATAGGAAAACAGAGAGAATCCCGCGACACCTTACCTGGCCGAATTCAGAGAGAGAAGCGAACGTCTACGTGAGGTTTTGGCAAGGAAAAACTCATTGGATAAACTTTTATATTTGAAGACTCCAGTAGACTCTAGTAGCCAGGTTTTTCAGCCTCGAAGCTGAAATATTTCCTGTCGACCGGACTTTCAGAGCGAGGGCGTAGGTTCGTGCTCAACTGAATTTCATCTGTGCAAGAAGAATCTCTTTCTTCCCCCCCTCGCTCTGAGAGTCCGGATGCTGCCCTTTCCCTCCATCCTAGCACCAATTTATGTTGGATTTCATCTCTGCAGAAGAACTCTTTCTTCCCCTCCCTCGCTCTGAGAGTCCGGATGGTAAGGAATCCCCGTGACACCCTACTTTAAATTCGGCCGTAAATCCTTGCGACACCCCAGTGGAAAGTTCACGACACCCTAGCTTTAAGGCGACGACACCCATCGTTAGAACTGACAACGGAGAGAATCCCCGCGACACCCTAGTTCTAATTCGGCCGAAAATCAATCGCGACACCCCAGTTGAAATCTCACGACACCCTAGCTCTAAGGAGACGACACCCGTGCTTAAAACTGACCACGGAGAGAATCCCAGCGACATCCTAGTTCGAATTCGGCCGTAAATCCTTCGCGACACCCCAGTTGAAATTCCACGACACCCTAGCTTTAGGGCGACGACACCCGTGCTTACAAATGACCACATAGAGAGTCCCCGGCGACACCCTAGTCGAATTCGGCCGTAAATCCTTCGCGACACCCCAGTCGAAATCACAACACCCTAGCTTTAAGGCAACGACACCCGTCTTTAGAACTGACCACGGAGAGAATCCCCGCGACACCCTAGTTCTAATTCGGCCGAAATCAATCGCGACACCCCAGTTGAAATCTCACGACACCCTAGCTCTAAGGAGACGACACCCGTGCTTAAAACTGACCACGGAGATAATCCCAGCGACACCCTAGTTCGAATTCGGCCATAAATCCTTCGCGACACCCCAGTTGAAATCCCACGACACCCTAGCTTTAGGCGACGACACCCGTCTTACAAATGACCACATAGAGAGTACCCGGCGACACCCTAGTTGAATTCGGCCGTAAATCCTTCGCGACACCCCAGTTGAAATCTCACGACACCCTAGCTTTAAGGCGACGACACCCATGCTTGAACAAGGCGGGAATTTGACGTCACCTAGTACTAATTCGACGACACCCTAGTAACTCAGCCATGCCATATTTCCGAGAAAAGTTGCTAAACGTGGGCAGTTCCTATGGGTTCGCGGGTCTCTGTGATGTGATCGTGGCGATCCGGGTGTCCTTTCGTATTTCTCTGAGGTCGGCATAAACCCTAGAAAAAGCACTCATTCGTCTGTTGCTCGAGAAGCCATCTTTTGCTCAAGAAGCCATCCTTCGTCTCTTGCTCGAGAAGCCACTGGTCTCCTTTTCCCTCCTAAATTTGTACCATAGTTCATTCTTCCGTATACTTCATTCATGGAGATGAGTGCTTTCGTTTGTGGACGAAGACCGCGAACAAAGAAGAAGCAGACGAGAAAATGGCGGAACAATGCAAGGACATGGTTCTTCGTTCGAATGAGGATGCGGCTCCTTCAGGTATGTTTATCACTATATTAAATATTATGACATTCTCTCTTAAAATTTCATGACAAGTATGTCTTCTGTCTTACCCCCTGTTTCAGTTGACAATAAAATTGTTCCAGTCCCCCCAGTGAAGGCTTCCCAGCTGTTTAAGAATAGCTGCAGGCCGGCAGTATACGTTCAGAAGGTTTGGAGGATGGGGTTCTCTAGACGGCATACAAAACTGATTCGAAGGACCCCATTTGGTGCCTTCGTCGACATGCAGACGTTCACAGTCGACGGGCGACTGCTAGCAGACATCATAAGATGTCACAATGGAGGCGACGAGTTCATGTTTTGCGGAAAGCCAGTTCTATTCAGTGCCGACGAAGTCGCACTCATTCTGGGACTTCCAGCTCATGGGAAGAAGATCGACACGTCCAGCCAAATGTTCAACGGAAGGTTGTTCAGACGGTTTGGCCAGGGTTTAGATCTTCGCCAAGAAGGTTTGGAGAAGTTGATATTTCAACTCCGATCATCTAAAGTACAGGAGGATGTCGAGGACACCGTCCGACTTTGGATCGCATACATGTTGGCCATGTTTTTGGCTCCAAAGTCTAATCAGAGATGTCCACGGTATCTCATCCAGCACTTGGATGACTTAAGTCAACTGGGTAGCATCGACTGGGCTTCGGCACTGAAGGAGTTGATTGTTCTGGCTCTCCCAGAAATAGCTGCTTGCTTGCGTTCCGAGGAGCCGGTGCACTCAAAGAATGCAAAAAAAGTTAGGAGGCAGCCTACCCTGTTCGGATGCTCGGCAGCACTGGTGGTAAGGATTATTGAGACACATAATTAGTGTTGTGAGTAGTAAATTTTTTTGTAATATTACATTATTTAATATCCAAAAAAATATCATGTTCAGGCGTGGTTCCTCGAGCATACATCAATGCGAGAACCAGCATACCCTGATAAACGGCCCCGGCTGTTGAAGTGGTATGACCACCAAATGAAGATCCAATCGGTTCGGGTTGCCGACTTGCAGCCTCACGACTTGGTAAGCTAGTTCATTGCTCCATTGCTCTGACCATTTTTTTCAACTTAATGCGTCAATATGTTCACTTAATATTAATTTGTTATCATCTTGCGTTGCAGATGGAGGGAGCTACTGTACCATTGCCAGAAGAGCGCTGGCTTCTCCCTCAGCAGAATGTAGCATCCCCCCTCAACCAACAGATACCTGCGCCCCTCAACCAACGGATAGCTGCGCAGGATGTGCCGAGTTGAGGACTGAATTGGAGTGCGTTAAGGATCAACTCGACGATGTCAGGCACAGGCTGTCCATTGCTGAGAGCCTCCTCAGTTCACTGGTCAGAAAGGAAAGTAATGCAATAAATGAGGAGGACAAGGGAGACGAGAAAACAGAGAAGGTGCATTCCCTGGAGTTGGTCCTCCGCGAGCCTGGTAATGGAAATAGTGAGGAGAAGAAGATGGAGGAGGACCATTCATCCGAGTTCCAATTGAGACAGGGAATGCAAAAGCAGAGGAGAAGCGATTGGAGGGGGATTCATTGGCTGATAAAACAGAGCATGGGAATGAAAATAAAGATGAGTCCATATCCGATAATAAACTTGGCACCCCTGCGCCAAAGGATGATAATATGGACTTAGAAATAATTGGAGTGCCTTCGCTTGTTAGGAGGGTTAAAAAAGAGCCGAGGAAGCGTAAGGCATCCACGGTCGTCGGAGAATGTTATGAGACAACCCGTCCTAAAAAGTCGGCGAAGACAGTGGGCACGTCAAAGCCCAACACAACGGTCGAAGATGACCAAATATTATTCAAAATTTTTTGAGCGAGCGACTAACCGACGAGATCGTCTACACAAATATGTTTTCTGGTGTTGTAACAAGAAAAAATCTTCAAGATCTCATTAACAATGAAATGATAATAGATGATGTAAGTATATCAAGAAACCTGTTCTAGTTGTTGATTTTAGAATTATATTAATCGGTTTACATTGCATTGGCAGATAATTGATTCCGGCCAGGAGTTTCTGATGCGCAACTGGACAGAGCATCCTGACCGATACCATAAGTGCATATTTGCATCAGTTTTCGTATCCGCTCTGTGTCTGACTTCCTCATCACCTGCTCATGAACTTGCTGGAACATCAGGGGCCGCGATATTTGACAATGTATCGGATGAAGATAAGGCCCAATTTTGGTTTCTGTTCACCATAATAAACTCTGATAACTCGCACTGGCATTTGGTTGCTGTCGACATGGAAAGAAAGGTGTTCATGCACCTGAATTCAATGAAATGCAACCCGAAGTACAAGGCCAATGCAAGGAAATGGCATACAATTCTAGGCCACATATTCCATATCTACTGCGATAAGAAGGAAGCGATGACTTGGCCGATGGAAGATATTTCGGATTGCCCAAGCCAACCGATCGGATCGCTGGATTATGGCCTATACTGTCTGAGATACATGGAATGTCTTGCTCGACGGGACAATCCTGATATGAAGATGGATTTCACGGATGAGGAAGTCAGAGATTACCGGCGACACTTAGCTGCGACGATATTGAGAGAGGGCCTGAACAAGAAGATTAGCGACATTGTCGAAAAATGTTCTTAATTTTTTTATTCTTCTTTGTATGAAAATTGAATGTAATTTATTCATGTTAACACTGATTAATATTTAATGCAAATGCATAAGAATCGTTGCGAGCAGGGGTGTCCTTGATGTATCATATGTTTGCCTTTGTATGTTTCGCCTTCGGGTGTCGCCGCGCAAGAGGTAGGGAGTCGTTAGCCAAGAGCTGGGGTGTCGTCGCGCTAAAATCTTCAGTGTCGGTTTGCGAGTACTGGGATGTCTCGTAGGTTTCTCCTTTCGGGTGTCACCGCGCAGAGCTAGGGTGTCATTTGCCAAGAGCTAGGTGTCGTCGCGCTAAAATCTTCGGTGTCGACACCAGTGAATCCATTCATGATCAAGCTGTAAACCAAGGGAGATCCTACTTCATGTTATGTGATGAGGTAAGCCTTGTTGATTATATGTAGCGGGGAAAGCGAGATGAAATCGAAAATGAGAACGAAAAGACCGTGAGAGTCTGTGGCCGCGCACTAGTTCTCCATGTTGGAAAAAGTTAAATTAAAAAAAAAAAAAGACCGGACGGGCTTCATTGACGCAACATTTCGTTGGAACGTTGCATGAACGTTGAAAGGCCAACATTTATCAACGTTTAGAAACGGCCCAAATAATTTATTTTATAAATCATTTTTGACGTAATTTAGGACTAACGGCTATTAGGCCTTTAAGGTCATTATGAGCCGAGCCGTTGGAGATTTTATGGGCCGAGCCTATAAATAAGCTTAAGGATCAGATTGAGGGAAGGTATCAATTTAGAATAATTTGGAGTAGCCCTATATGATTTGTTTTATCTTATTTTATTTTTATATATTTTATTGATCTTTTAGGCATCTGAAGGTAATTTTTGGGTTTGCACCTTCACACGATCGTGCTCGTAGTAGGAGGATCAGGTCGAGCCGGATCGTTGTACCTTTGGAACAGATCGCCAACAAACTGCACGAAGGGGCAAAAATCTGATCCTTAAGGCAGTGTCTAACACGTCTCGGTCCTGGTTTGATCCATCTTATCTTTGGTTTTACTTTATTTGTATATTTAAATTTCTTTAACATATTTCTAACAATTTTAGAAAGGGATTTTTTGTAAGATAAAAACCATTTTCCAACAGCTAAGGATCAGATTTTTTTCCTTCTTTTCTAGAAATTGCTAGATTTTCATTCCATCTTCTTATTCTGTTTTTTCATTTGCTCAACATATAAAGTTTTCATGCCACCCTGAAATACCTGTGCATTAATGGTGCAAATGTTGCTATGCTAATTATGATCATCCATAATTATCTCTTGAAATACTGCTCGCTAATATAATGTTGATAGTAAATTTTATCTATGTCTTGACTCTAAATAATTTTGTCTAATTTTTTATTTGACTTAATGTTTATTCCATTCTTTTCTGATGTTTTACATGCTGCTTGACTAAGAGGGTCACTCCACAAATATATTACCAAGACTGATGATAGTAAATTTACTTGGAATGTTATTAGTTTCTTGTTTATATCATATTTCTCCAATATTAACGTGGTTTTCCTTATGTAGACTGTTATGAACCAAAGTTTCCCATCATGATTAATATTTCTCTTCATTGCACCACTACTCCTCAAAACCCTATAGAGATCTTATTGCTAAATGAGATGCTTTTTGCCTTAATGGTAAATTGGAGACTTGGACATGGTCACTGGCACCACATAACCAACCATATCTTAACTTGGAAACTACTATCAATTTAGAAGGTAGTTTGCACTGCAATGAAAATTGTGACATTATGTGAATTATGGTTCATCTCATCCCTCCACCATTCATGCATCTTACATTCTCAGCCATACATATTATTGTTGTCTTTTCTTCTCATGTACAAGACATCCCTAATGTTAGGGTAGCTACGCATCTGAGATTCATGAGGGGATGTTTGGATGCCCAGGGCCCTTTTATGCTAATTGTCTGCGCATGTACAGGTCTTTCTTTTCGAGAAGAAGTGAGAAAGAGAGAGTCAGAGGGATGGTGAAGCCTTTTAATCGCCATGTTTTGATTTTTTGGGAATAAGAAAAATCACCTTTTAGATGGGACATCCTGTCACCAAAATATCAGGATTGGTTTGCTTGACAGAATTTCTAATTTCTCCAATTTTTTCTTGCCTTCTTAACTACAAACACTTAGATGGTTCAATGGATTTGTGGACATGTACATTTGAAGTTATAATTTTACTACTAACAGCATGTAGTATTTTTCTAAAAATTTTTACTGTCAACAACTCTATCAAACGGGACCTAAGTTGAAATTATAATTTTCCCTATTTTATATCTATCAGGTTTGATGTTATCTTATTATTTACATGACAATGACAATCTGATGGTCAATAAGGGTGCATGCTTGGCATGGCCATAGGTCAATTAATGGACAACTGCATTGTATCTCATGATGAACCTAATTTCCATGCCTATACAAGTCGCTATTTTTTCACTTATTGTTCTGTACTAATAAAATGTGGATAGATGCGATACACATGGGAGGAAATTTTAATGTTACATGACCAAAAACAATGCCATGAGGGCTTTCTTGAGTGTTAATATATTTATATAGGGAGAGGTGCAGAGCCATTTTCTTTATACATAGCATGAGGGCATTCTTGTCCATGAAAGTGAAGAAAAAAAATGTCCTTAACCAGATAATGGTTGGTTTAGTAATGGTTGCATTAATGGTGGGTTAAGCAAGTGCTAATCAGACAGTGAATTACTTTGTTCACTGGATAGATAGACAAGGGGTGAAGTCATCAAACAGGTGGTTAACCATTCAGCATGCAAACAAAGCCTTATTGAAAAACACATGCTTGCACTTGTGCACATGATATATGCGTGCTTGTATATAGATATATTTTGATATCATCTTATTATTTAACTTTCAAGTGCAGCTACTAGCATATATATTTGCATTCTTACATAAATGCAAAAGTTTTTCTGTTCCAGATTAAGTGTTTTCTGGTATAGTGATCAATATTTAATATCTCCTTGTTGTGTTGAAGTTGCTAGACAAAAGTGACAGTATTGGACAAATACTTATTGCTTACCTACTATTGTGAATCTTTTATGTTACCAAATGGCAAAGAATGGATGAACTTGGATGCTGTGACAATGTATGTCATTTAAATGCTCTATTTTGAGTCTCTTGAAATCTATTGCCATGAGATTTAATAAAAGTTTTTATAATTTACTCATGACTGTTGGAATATCCAACTTATTGTTTATCTTGTATTTGGATATTCAATTCTAATATATCTTTGCTTGATTCACTTATTTAAGGTGTATATATATATATATATATATATTTGGAATTTGCCGAGAAGAATTTGGCAAATCAATTAACCAAGGAGTTATCTAAGAGTGGAGTCCTAGATTCATCGAGGGGGATGTGGCTTAAGCCCATTATTTGGTCGCCAGCAGTGGATACCCAACCTCTGTGATTGGATATTCCATGAATGAGGTTCAATATGGTAGAAACGAAGCTGATTGAGTGATCGTGTTAGAGCACAAGTTTTTAAAAAAATTTCATCACATCCCTATGATGAGTGCTCTTATAAAGTGACAAAGTAAATTTGTGTAAGGTTGAGTTATACTCTTAATGGATCCGAGGTAGGTTATCTACAGGGTATTGTCACAAATACCCTTGAAGGATTCACCTATATGAGAATAGTCATATTAGGCCGTGACTAAAGGTTTGGGCTAACCTTAAAGAATTCTCATAAAAAATTAAGGTACTAAGCGCAAGGCCTTTAATATGTGCTGACTGCTTAAACCCAATTGATCCATACTGTGTGTGTGATTAATAGAAGTTTGAGTCAAAGGACCTAGTTCAAGGTCTAATCCACTATGGTTCCTTTAGATGTATATAATCAACACTAAGTGAGGTTCAAGTCCATATGATACCTCACCTATTGCGCAGTATAAGATGCCCTAAAATTTTTGTTATATTTAGTTTTTTTTTTAATTTTGGGGGAGATTGTTGGAAAAAGTTAAATAAAAAAAGGGAGAGAACGCCCGCGACCGGACGGGCTTCATTGACGCAACGTTAACGGAACGTTGCGGGAACATTGGAAGGCCAACGTTCACCAACGTTCAGAAATGGCCCAAATAATTTATTTTGTAAGCCGTTTTTGACGTAATTTGGGGCTAACGGCTATTAGACCTTTAAGGCCATTATGGGCCGAGCTGTTGGAGATTTTATGGGCCGAGCCTATAAATAGGCTTAGGGATTCAGATTGAGTGAAGGTATCAATCTAAAATAATTTGGAGTAGCCCTATATGATTTGTTTTATCTCATTTTATTTTTATATATTTTATTGATCTTTTGGGCATCTAAAGGTAATCGTTGGGTTTGCACCTCCCACACGATCGTGCTCGTAGTAGGAGGATCGGGTCGAGTCGGGTCGTTGTACCTTGGGGACAGATCGCCAACAACCTGCACGAAGGGGCGAAAATCTGATCCTTAGGGCAGTGTCTAACACGTCTCGGTCCTGGTTTGATCCATCTTATCTTTGGTTTTACTTTATTTATATTTAAATTTCTTTAACATATTTCTAATAATTTTAGAAAAAATTTTTTTGTAAGATCAAAAATCATTTTCTAACACTCCATTATCGGTAGTTTGGATGGTGATCGAGTAGCTAGGATCAGGATTTCTGGGTCTTGCTGGCTACTTGAGTTGCTTGGCTAAAACCGAGCTATATTGTGCTGCAACAATCGCTGTAGGTGTGCAGCTAGCAGTTCTTGTCCATAAACAAACTGTTGTAATGCCATATAACGGACGACGCAACAAGGGAGTGATTACGAATATATCATATGAGATGATTCCCAGCAAAGGACGTACGTGGAGACACCCACCACACCAACGTTTGTACCGAATTTTTTTTGAAAAAAAAAAAAATTGGAATGATGACAGATTAAGTGTTGGTGTTTTTTGTATTCTAATTTAGCTAATATTGCATTTTTTAATTATTATTTATTTTATTATTATATTTGAATTTATTATTTTCCTGTTACCTAAGCTAGGATAGGTTTTGTCATATATATAAATAGTTGGCATAAAATTTGACTTCCAAATTTTAATAGATTTAAAAAACAAACAAAAAATAAATTATAGTGTACTTGCTTCGGTTTAAAGCGTTTTTGCTTTGTAAACGGTCCCCAAGACCCCGCGGAAGGTCAAGCCCTGGTTCTTAGATGTGCGTTGTTGGAGAGAGATTTTGTGAGGTGCTTTAAGATCATCAATACCATGGGAGAATACGTATATCCAAGTTAAAAATATAGAATCCAAAACTTTATTTACACAGTGCCCCACGCAGCTTCGATAACATATAGAAATCCATAACCTATCTGATGGTACGTAAAAAGGCGTGATTACTTACAGAATAAAATTGATTAATATAAAGATCATCATGAATAAGAATTAATAATAATATAAAAAATTTCAAGAAAATTAAAATAAGCACAAAATTTTTATTAAAGCTTGCCTAGTGATTTTGGTTGGAATGAGGCTAGCCATGAAATTGAAATGAAATATGTACATACGAACCATAAATAAGATGATATATTGTAATAACATAAAATTGTATTAAAAAGATTAAATACATGCCCCGATAAACTCTCAGATACTTCTCTAACTTAAACCATAACATTCTCATCAAGCTAAAAGTTTAAATCTAAATTTGAAGTTCAAATTCAATTGCAATATCATAAGCCCATCCTTAATATTCAAAATTCATATGGATTATGGGTTAGCTGTACTCTTATATTATTTGTAATAATACATGACTTCACTCAAAAAAATTAATTAGAAAATATTATTTGAATTTCTTAATTTGTATAAATTTTTTTTGAATCCATCTGATATGTTATCAATAGGAGATAACACATGCTTGTACTGGATCTCGCATCTACTATTAAGAGCTACATCACTTAAATATTTTCAGCCAAACATAGTATATCCATGCAATGCTGTATCAGCCATGCCATACTTTATTATACCAATATGATAGCATTCTATACTATACTAGTATTGTACCAGTATCATACCCGAAAGGGGCATATCGACATTCAGTACATCCCATTACTAGCATACTAGGCGTATCAATACTGTATTAAAATTTTATTAATACATCACACTACAAGAAAAATGACTTTTGCCTATGATTTTCGTACCTACGATTTTCGTACCTACGATTTTAAAATCGTAGGCAAAAGATATATTTCCCTACGATTTTTAAAAATCGTAGGCAAAGATTCCATAGTCGTAAAGTTAGAACCTTTCCCTACGATTTTTAAAAAATCATAGGGAAAGGCTCTGGATCTTTCCCTACAATTTTCAGAGAATCGTAGGGAAAAGATTTTCCTACGATTTTCAAAAATTCGTAGGGAAAGATCGAGAACCTTTCCCTACGATTTTTTGAAAATCGTAGGGAAAAGCTATACCAAAAATTGGAGGCAAAATCTCCCTCCAAAATTTTTCTGAAAAGATCTTTCCCTACGATTTTCAAAAAATCGTAGGTAAAGGCTCTGGATCTTTCCCTACGAATTTTTGAAAATCGTAGGGAAAAGCTATACCAAAATTTGGAGGCAAAATCTCCCTCCAAAATTTTTCTAAAAAAATATTTCTCTACGATTTTTAAAAAAATCATAGGGAAAGATCTAGAGCCTTTACCTACAATTTTTTAAAAATCGTAGGGAAAGACTTTTATTTTTTTTTAAAAGTCTTTCGCTACAATTTTAACAAAAATCGTAGGTAAAGGTCCAGAGTCTTTCCCTACGATTTTCATAAAAATCGTAGGGAAAGGCTCTAGAGCCTTTCATTGAAAGGATGCAAACTTTTACCTACAATATTCACGAAGATCGTAGGGAAAAATAGGCAACCTTTCCCTACGAATTTAATAAAAATCGTAGGAAAAACCCTTTTTCAGAAATCCAATCCTTTCCCTACGATTGTCACGAAAATCGTATGAAAAGGATGTATACCTTTCCCAAAATTAAATTTTATATTTACTATATTATATTAATTATATATTTTATATGATATTATTAATAATTATAAATATAATATAATTATTTATTTCTTATACTGTATTTATAATTATATTGTTATTTATTATTGTTAACATGTTATATATTATAATATTCTTAGTAATAATTACTATAGTTTCTTTAATTCTATTATTATTTACATATATTATATAGTAAATATGTATTTATATATAATACATAAAAATAAAATATATTATATAATATTTTTTATATAATAAAATAATTACTTATTATAATATTGCAGTATACTATGATTTATTATGTATTATCATATTGTTAATAAATTTATTAATCTTATATTGTAATACATAATGTATATAGAACATGTTATAAAGTTATTATAATAATATAGAATATATATATATTATCAATATTATTATGTAATATAATATTAAATAAAAATATTATTATGTATATATCTTTTTTTAGTTATCCTTTTAAAAGACTTTTTCTTGATCATCAAATTTTTGGAGACAAAATTATCCGCCAATATTTTTCTGAAAAAGTCTTTCCCTACGATTTTCATGAAAATCATAGAGAATCATATCTTTCCTTTACATAATAAAAATATTATTATGTATATATCTTTTTTTAGTTATCCTTTTAAAAGACTTTTTCTTGATCATCAAATTTTGGAGATAAAATTACCTGCCAATATTTTTCTAAAAAAGTCTTTCCTTACGATTTTCATAAAATCATAGAGAATCATATCTTTCCTTTGTAAAGAAAATATCGAGGTATCGGATTGATCGCAATGGTCCAATCGATCATCGTCGATTGGGATCATGGCTTGGATCGATCGCAACCATCGGATCATCGCCGATCGGATGGATCGCAACTATCGGATCGATCATCCCCGATCGGGATCATGGCTTGGATCGATCGCAACCGTCGGATCATCTTCGATCAGATTGATCGCAATGGTCCGATCGATCATCGTCGATCGGGATCATGGCTTGGATCGATCGCAACCATTGGATCATCGTCGATCGGATGGATCGCAACCATCGGATATCATCGACAATCGGATGGATTGCAACTGTCGGATCGATCATCGCTTATCGGGATCATGGCTTGGATCGATCACAACCGTCGGATCATCGCCGATCAGAGTGATCGCAACAATCTAATCGATCATCACCGATCGAGATCATGGTTTGGATCGATCGCAACCGTTGGATCGTCTTCGATCGGATCGATTGCAACGGTCTGATCGATCATCACCGATCGGGATCATGGATTGGATCGATCCAACCATCGGATCGTCTCCGATCAGATGGATCACAACCGTTAGATCGATCATCGCCGATCGAGATCATGGCTTGGATCGATCGCAACCGTCGGATCATCGCCGATCGGATGGATCGCAACCGTCGGATCGATCATCGCCGATCGGGATCATGGCTTGGATCGATCGCAACCATCGGATCATCGCCGATCGGATGGATCGCAACTATCGTATCGATGATCTATGATCGGGATCATGGCTTGGATCGATCACAACCATCGGATATCATCAACAATCGGATGGATTGCAACTGTCAGATCGATCATCGCTGATCGGGATCATGGCTTGGATCGATCACAACCGTCAGATCATCGCCGATCAGATTGATCGCAACGGTCTGATCGATCATCACCGATCGAGATCATGGTTTGGATCGATCACAACCGTTGGATCATCTTCGATCGATCGATTGCAATGGTCTGATCGATCATCACCGATCAGGATCATGGCTTGGATCGATCCAACCATCGGATTGTCTTCGATCAGATCGATCACAACCATTAGATCGATCATCACCGATCGAGATCGTGGCTTGGATCGATCGCAACCATCTGATCATCACCGATCGGATGGATCGCAACCGTCGGATCGATCATCGCCGATCTGGATCATGGCATGGATCGATTGCAACCATCGGATCATCTTCGATTGGATGGATCGCAATCGTCGGATCGATCATCACCGATCGAGATCATGGCTTGGATCGATCGCAACCGTTGGATCGTCTTCGATCGGATCGATTGCAACGGTCCGATCGATCATCACCGATCGGGATAATGGCTTGGATCGATCCAACCATCAGATCGTCTCCGATCAGATAGATCACAACCGTTAGATCGATCATCGTCGATCAAGATCATGGCTTGGATTGATCGCAATCGTCGGATCATCGCCGATCGGATGGATCGCAACCGTCGGATCGATCATCGCCGATCGGGATCATGGCTTGGATCGATCGCAACCATCGGATCATCACCGATCGGATGGATCGCAACTATCGTATCAATGATCTACGATCAGGATCATGGCTTGGATCGATCGCAACCATCGGATATCATCGACAATCGGATGGATTGCAACTGTCGGATCGATCATCGCTGATCGGGATCATGGCTTGGATCGATCACAACCATCAGATCATCGCCGATCAGATTGATCGCAACGGTCTGATCGATCATCACCGATCGAGATCATGGTTTGGATCGATCGCAAACGTTGGATCGTCTTCGATCGGATCGATTGCAATGGTTCGATCGATCATCACCGATCGGGATTATGGCTTGGATCGATCACAACTATCGGATCATCGCCGATCGGATGGATCGCAACTATCGTATCGATGATCTACGATCGGGATCATGGCTTGGATCGATCGCAACCATCGGATATCATCGACAATCAGATGGATTGCAACTGTCGGATCGATCATCGCTGATCGGGATCATGGCTTGGATCGATCACAACCGTCAGATCATCGCTGATCAGATTGATTGCAACGGTCTGATCGATCATCACCGATCGAGATCATGGTTTGGATCGATCGCAAACGTTGGATCGTCTTCGATCGGATCGATTGCAATGGTCCGATCGATCATCACCGATTGGGATCATGGCTTGGATCGATCCAACCATCGGATCGTCTCCAATCAGATGGATCGCAACCGTTAGATCGATCATCGCCGATCGAGATCGTGGCTTGGATCGATCGCAACCGTCGGATCATCACCGATCGGATGGATCGCAACCATCGGATCGATCATCGCCGATCTGGATCATGGCATGGATCGATTGCAACCATCGGATCATCTTCGATCGGATGGATCGCAATCGTCGGATCGATCATCACCGATCGAGATCATGGCTTGGATCGATCGCAACCATCGGATCGTCTTTGATCGGATTGATCGCAACGATTGGATCGATAATCGTCGATCGGGATCATGGCTTGGATCGATCGCAATAGTCGGATCATCTTCGATCGGATGGATCGCAACCATCGGATCGATCATCGCTGATCGGGATCGTGGCTTGGATCGATCGCAACCGTCGGATCATCGCCGATCGGATGGATCGCAACCGTCGGATCGATCATCGCTGATCGGGATCATGGCTTGGATCGATCACAACCGTCAGATCATCGTCGATCAGATTGATCGCAACGGTCTGATCGATCATCACTGATCGAGATCATGGTTTGGATCGATCGCAAACATTGGATCGTCTTCGATCGGATCGATTGCAATGGTTCGATCGATCATCACCGATCGGGATCATGGCTTGGATCGATCACAACTATCGGATCATCGCCGATCGGATGGATCGCAACTATCGTATCGATGATCTACGATCGGGATCATGGCTTGGATCGATCGCAACCATCGGATATCATCGAAATCAGATGGATTGCAACTGTCGGATCGATCATCGCTGATCGGGATCATGGCTTGGATCGATCACAACCGTCAGATCATCGCCGATCAGATTGATCGCAACGGTCTGATCGATCATCACCGATCGAGATCATGGTTTGGATCGATCGCAAACGTTGGATCGTCTTCGATCGGATCGATTGCAATGGTTCGATCGATCATCACCGATTGGGATCATGGCTTGGATCGATCCAACCATCGGATCGTCTCCAATCAGATGGATCACAACCGTTAGATCGATCATCGCCGATCGAGATCGTGGCTTGGATCGATCGCAACCGTCAGATCATCACCGATCGGATGGATCGCAACCGTCGGATCGATCATCGCCGATCTGGATCATGGCATGGATCGATTGCAACCATCGGATCGTCTTCGATCGGATGGATCGCAATCGTCAGATCGATCATCACCGATCGAGATCATGGCTTGGATCGATCGCAACCGTCGGATCGTCTTTGATCGGATTGATGGCAACGATTGGATCGATAATCGCCGATCGGGATCATGGCTTGGATCGATCGCAATAGTCGGATCATCTTCGATCGGATGGATCGCAACCATCGGATCGATCATCGCTGATCGGGATCGTGGCTTGGATCGATCGCAACCGTCGGATCATCGCCGATCGGATGGATCGCAACCGTCGGATCGATCATCGCTGATCGGGATCATGGCTTGAATCGATCGCAACCATCGGATCATCTCTGATCAGATTGATCACAACTGTCCGTGCCATTAACAAATATGTTGTTATATGCAATGGAGGCTCGGAGGAGGTCGAGCTATAGAAACTCGGGGAGGTCGAACTACGGAAGCCCGAGAAGGTCGAGCTATGGAGGCCCGGGAGGGCCGAGCTATGGAAGCCCGGGAAGGCTGAGCCAGAGAAGCCCGAAAAGGCCGAGCTACGGAAGCCCGGAAAGGCCGAGCTACGGAAACCCGAGGAAGACGAAGGGAGGAGGTCGGTCTTAGCCTCCTCGTGCGGATATTGATGCAATGACTTTTACATGAAAAATGACTTTTACCTCGGCATCCAACCTCGTGGGGTCTTAGATCCGGTTTTGATCATGCTGCTATTAAAATTAATCTGGATGGATCCAGTTGGGCTATATTCTATATGCAATTATTATTTTCCTTATAGTGATGTTGCCCGCAATTATCTGAGTGGCTGACAAAATGAAAATGGCTAAGCATATACTTATTATTACCGTGTCTAGTAAAGCATCCTTGCCGTCCATGTGGTTAGAATATGGAACATCCATCTAAAACGGTAGTTTGGCATGGTTGTCATTTCTTTAAAAAAATATAAATTTTTTTATTTTTAAAATTTATAAGAACAAAAATCGTTGATCATCATCATTTTTTTATTTTTCATATTTTTGATAACAAAAATATATTTGAATCAAATATTATTTTTTTTTTTTTTATACAGTAAAAAATGATTTTAAGAAGGTTTGGAAGCAAAAGCTATGGAAAAAAATTTATTTTTATTTTTTTTATACAGTAAGAAATGATTTTTTTTATAGATAATATCTTTCCCTACGTATTTAATGAAATACGTATTTTCATTAAATACGTATTTTAATGAAATAATTTTTTTTCTTTAATTTTCATTAAATACATATTTTAATGAAATAAATTTAATAAATTTTAATGAAATAAATTTTCATTAAATATGTATTTAATGAAATACGTATTTTCATTAAATATGTAGGGAAAAGGGGTTTTTTTTCTTGATATAGCCATTCCTCCTTTTCTTATGATTTTCATTAAATATGTAGGGAAAAGGGTTTTTTTTTTCTTGATACAGCTGTTCTGTCATCTAATCAAACGCGACGGAAGGGAAGGCCAACGGGCTAAAACCCATTTTCATCGTTCAATACGCGACGGAAGGGAAGGCCAACGGGCTAAAACCCATTTTCATCGTTCAATTTCTTTCTTCGCCGAACCGTTCTCTCCCCTCTCCGCTTTCTCTCTCTCCCTCTCCGCTTTCTCTTTCCGCCCTCTCCGCTTTCTCCTTCATTTTAGCCCTAGCTAGCTCGCTCTAGCCCTCCAACGAATACGCCTCTCCCCTCTCTCGAAGCCTCTGCCCTAGCTAGTTCTCATCAAGATCTATCTGGGTTTGATTGCAGTGTCTGGAGTCGTGAAGCTGGTATTTGTAAGTGATCTGGAAGTGTTTTTGGATCTTATTTCAACGGGCTCTGAGGTATTATGATTCCTTGTTGATGTTTTATTTTTTTGTTTTAGTATCAGTGAGGAGTTTTTCTTTTGGTATAGCGTTAGAAAAGAGTTAGATTTGATTTTTTTTCTCTTGCGATTTCTTGCAGAAATTTTAGATTCATAGTTTTTCTTTCAGTCTAGCGTCGGAACAGAGTTAGATTTGATTTTTTCTCTTGCGATTTCTTGCGGAAATTTTAGATTCATGGGTGTTTTGGAACTGCGGCTTTATTTTATTCTATACTTAATGTTTAGCCATACTTCCGATGCTTGTGTGGATCAATTTTTCCTAATCCTTCCAGATATTTAGAGGTTGATTATATCACCAATTGCAACACTGTCAATCGCCATCCAGGATCGCTAGCTGCTCGTAGTAAACATCGATCTTGTTCTCATAAAAAATAATTAATTAATCACATGGCACACATTTTAATATAACATTCTCAAACCCTTATGCAGGTTTTTTTGTCTTAGATTCTCCTATGTCAAAGAACCAATGGCTGAATTTAGATTATCTTGCATAATTTATAGTTTGAATTCCCTGACTTTGCTCAAGATTCGTACACATGTCATTGTCTCTTAAAAATTTTTAATCAACTTGTTTAAGTTAGTCAAGTAACAGCACTAAATTTTTTGTAGCACCATACTTTCCAATACAAATTGATTTGAGTGAAGGTGAAACTTATTTAGGACACTACTTACATGTGTATAAATTACAGGATCTATCAAGATGACAATTGATAAGAGCTGGACTTCCATAAAAAATCGTTTGTCAAAGGAATATCTTGATGGTGTTAAGATGTTTATTTCAAGGGCAGAGGCTTATGTCAATGAAGACGGTAAAGTGAGATGCCCATGTCGAAAGTGTCTTAATCTTTATTGGCATAATTTAAGGGTCGTTCATAATCACTTGATTGATAAGGGTTTCCAACAATCATATCGAACATGGTGTTATCATGGAGAGTCTTTTGAGCCTCAACAACCAGAACATGTGGAAGTGACTGAGGAAGATGTTGGTGATGAAATGTTAGATGTATTAGCGGATATTATTGGCCCGAGTACATTTGAAACACCTTGTGAGATAGTTGATGATGTTTCCCAAGTTATAAGAACTTCTAGTGTTGATCGATATGATGAGCTATTTCAAGAGATAGAAACTGAATTGTACCCTGGGTGTACAACTTTCTCTTCCTTGACTTTCCTAGTTAAGCTTCTTCACTTGAAAGTTTTAAATAATTGGAGTAACAAGTCTTTTGATATGCTTTTAAAGCTTTTGAAGGAGGCATTTCCAAATGGGACAAAGTTGGCAGGTTCATATTACGAAGCCAAAAATTTATTACGCAATCTTGGCCTAGGTTATGAGGCCATCGATGTATGCAAGTTTGATTGTGCCATATTTTGGAAAGAAACTGCGAATATGCAAAATTGTCCTGTGTGCGGAGAATCTCGTTGGGTCGATAGAAACACAAAAGGGAAAAAAGTGGCATATAAAGTCTTGCGGTATTTTCCATTGACTCCTCGATTAAAACGACTTTATAGTTCACGACACACAGCAAAAGATATGAGGTGGCATGAAAGTGAACGTCCTAAGAACGAAGGTGTACTTAGGCATCCTGCAGATGGAGAATCTTGGAAGGATTTTGATAAAAAGTATCCTGATTTTGCTCAAGAACCTAGAAATGTTCGGTTGGGTTTGGCAACTGATGGATTTAATCCATATGGGAATATGAGCAACTCATACAGCATGTGGCCAGTCATTATGGTGCCTTATAATTTTCCACCTTGGAGATGTATGAAAGAAACAAACATGATAATGTCTTTATTAATCCCTGGTCCTAAAGCTCCTGGCAAGGATTTTGATGTTTTTATGAGGCCTCTTTTAGATGAATTGAAAATGTTATGGGAGATTGGTGTCGACACTTATGATGCATATACTAAGTCAGTGTTTCGTATGCGTGCTGCTATTACATCTTCATCTCATGACTATCCTGCATTTCAATATATATCTGGATGGAGCACTAAAGGATATAAAGCATGCTATACTTGTAATGAAGAAACACCTTCGATGAAAATAAGAAGTAAAATTGCATACATTGGACATAGGCGTTTTCTTCCCATAAATGAAACCGCTTTGAGAAAGAGTAGACAGTTTAATGGTGAGCCTGATTATCGGGAACCTCCAATGCAATATACTGGTGAAATAATATTAAGACAATTAGAAAAGTTGCCAGAGAAGATATCAGGAAAGCATAAGAATTTTGGGGGTATAAAAGTTGCACGGTCTCCTACTGAGTTGAACTGGAGTAAGAAGAGTATTCTTTATGAATTACCATATTGGCACAATGTGTTATGCAGACACAATTTAGATGTTATGCATATTGAAAAAAATGTGTGTGACAGCTTGTTGGGAACTTTATTGAGCATCGATGGCAAGTCTAAGGATACAACCAAAGCAAGACTTGATCTTGAAGATTTAAACATCAGAAAAGAATTGCATATTTTTAAAGAAGGGAATCGATGGAAGAAGCCACAAGCAGGTTACACATTGTCACCAGAAGAACGAAAGATATTTGTTAATTTTATTAAGTCAGTGAGATTTCCAGATAACTTTGCAGCAAATTTATCGAAGAATGTGAGTGAGTCTGATGGTAAGATACATGGATTGAAATCTCATGATTGTCATATCATCATTCAAAGATTATTACCTGCTGCGATTCGACCATTCTTGAACAAGGAGACTCGTGAGGCCCTTTTTGAGTTATCTAAGTTCTTTCAACAAATTTGTGCTCGAAAGTTAGTTGTTAAAGACTTAGAGGCTCTTCAACATCAAGTGGTTCTTTTATTATGCAAACTTGAACGAATATTTCCACCTGCCTTTTTTGACATTATGGTGCATTTGATGTTGCATCTGCCAAGAGAAGCATTATTAGGGGGTCCAGTGCATACACGATGGATGTATCCATTTGAAAGAATGATGAAAGTGTACAAGCAGTATGTTCGTAATCGAGCTCGCCCAGAAGGTTCAATAGCGGAGGGTTACATTGTGAATGAAGCTTTAACATTCTGTTCAATGTACTTAAAAGGGATTGAAAGTAAATTTTGTAGACCTGAACGACATCAAGACACAGGGGGGAATGAACCGGCATGTCAATTAAGTGTGTTTCAACATGTTGGTCGACCATTGGGAAAGAAAAATGTCATAATGCTTGATTCAGAACTTCGTTTAAAGGCAGAGTGGTATGTGCTTAACAATTCTGGCCCTCAAATGCAGAAGTATTTGGAGTAAGTTTTTCCAAACTTCATCTACACTTATTTCTCTTTTCATATTAAACTATATTATCTAATTTTATTGTGTTCAATATTTAGTGAGCACATGAACTTGTTACGGGCTAAGGGTGGCAGGAACTTAGATCGTAAACAAGAAATTGAATTTCCTCTTTGGTTTAGAGATAAAGTAAGTCATTATTCTTTGAATCATTTTATCCATTTTCTATGAATCTAAACTTATTTTTTTCTAAAATTACTAATTTAGTTTTATCAAATTATGATTGACAGATTGGAAATTTACGATCTATTGGATCATCAGAAGCAACAAATGAATTGTATGCTTTGGCTTCTCAAACACTTGTGAATGCATATTCTTATCCTGGGTATATTGTGAACGGTGTTAAGTTTCTAACACATGAACGTGATATTCGTCGTAAGACACAAAATAGTGGTGTGTTTGTAGAAGGGCCAGATGGAAGCAGATTTTATGGAGTATTAGAAGAAGTAATTGAGTTGTCCTATTTGTTCAATAATCGTGTCATTTTATTCAAGTGCAAATGGTACGATACTAATCCACGAAGAAAAAGAATACAAGAGGACAATAATTTCATAAGTGTGTTTGTTGGAGGACAGTGGTATCAAAATGATCCATATATTTTGGCCTCACAAGCACAACAAGTTTTTTATATTCAAGATTTGACAAAAGGACCGGATTGGAGACTTGTACAAAAAGTTAACCATAGAAACTTGTGGGATAATCCACAAGCTGAAGTGAGCAGTAGTACTGCAATTGATACTGAACATATCTTGCAAGCAAATAACTCATCAGAGTTTCGTATATGGGTTGAACTTCCACCATTAGATAACAACACACTCAATCGTCATGATGTTCAACCCGAAATTGTGGAAAATATGGAAGATTTTCTTAGGGAGCCCATTTTGGTTAAAGATGATAACTTTATCAATGATGATGAAGATGAATTTGATGAAACATTAGAAGAATATGATGATGACCAATCTGAAAGTTCAAACAAGGAGGATGATTCATTATCTGAAGATTCTACAAGTGATGACATATTTTCTGAGGATGAATCACATTAAAGAACTTATAGGTATGTTTAATTTTGTTTTGCTGAAACTGCTTAAACTATTGTTGCTGCTGAAATTGCTGAAACTGCTGAAACTGTTGGTACTGCTTGCTGAAACTGTTGTTGCTGCTGAAACACATTATTATTAATTTATTTTTTTTTATTTTGCAGCATTATGTCTATACCAGGTGGAGATGGATCTAATGCACAACCTCCTTATGATCCTCATCGCGATAAGGGAAAAAGGGTAGCCTCCTCAAATGAAAAATCAAAAAGAGGATTTTCTCGTAGCGTGATATTGGAGAAAGCTATTGAAGATAACAAAGGAAATCCTTTACCTGTGCAGTTTGATATTGCAAATGATAATGATCCTGATCAGAGGGAGAATGCCACTTATAAACCTATAGGAAGAAATGGCAAGTTGTTCAATAATTATTTGGCCCAGGCAGTTCGACAGATCATAGATCATTCTGTGTTGTCTTGGAAGAAGGTTTCACCTATGGAAAAGGAAATTGTGATGAATCAAATGCGTGTAAGCAACTTTTTTATTATTCCTTTAAGTAAATAAGTTTATTTTTTATTATATTATAATGTCATATTTACTGTTTGAATTAACTTTTCAATAACATACAGGAAAAGTTTGTTTTTGAATCAAGTGATCTCATCAATGATGCGATTGATCAGATGATGAGCAACAACTGCAGAGATTCTCGTTATCGATGGCATGTTCACTTTCGAGAAATTGGTGGTGAAGATGATCCACAAATGGCAAAAACAAAGAAGCCTCATACTTTGTTTAGACAAGACATTTGGGAACGTCTTTGTGACCATTGGGCAACCGAGGAAGCAAAGGTAAGTAATTTAAAAAAATCAATTAGAATTTATAGTTCAATATTTATACAAATTTTCTTGAATACCAAATTTATTTAAACTATTTTTAAAATAATGTTTTTTTAGAAAAAGGGAAAGAGTAATTCTATAAATAGAACGAAAAGACAGTTTGAAAGTTGCCATGGCTCTAGCTCTTTCACTGCACATCGATACAGAATGGTACATGAATATTTATTTTCTACGTCCACTATTTTTTCATGTAACTTTGGTTGTATATTTTCTAATATTACTTTTATTACAGATGAATAAGGAGACAAAAGAATTTCCCAAGCCTATTGAGCACTTCAAGGACATGCATTGTAGTAAATCAAATGGGTGGATCAACGACGTTGCACAACAAAGATATGTATGTTGTTGTTTGGATAATATGAATATCAAAATATCAAAACTAATATTGCAATTATTATGTCTGAATTATTTACTAGGTTAATGTTCATGCATGATCTAAATGCCATGATGCTACTTTCTTTATAATGTATAGTTCCCCTAGATTCCTTGTTGCCTAAGCTGATTGAGTAGATAAAGGGTGCATACCCTTTATCATGCAAGGATCAATTATTGAATCCATATTAATGACCCTAGTATGTGTGCCAGGTGTGTGCCAGTGTGTGCCAGGTGCAAATATGCCAGATTTAGAGAAGGGGAATATAGTTTGGACATGGCTTCACTCTCTTGGGTACCACTCATGATTTAGAAATATAATTAATTAGAGGTGGGAAATATTTCTACCAGTTTCCTGCCAGACAGAATTATCGTTCATAAACTAATGTCTGCATTATTCTATTGCTCCATCTGGCACTTTGCTGGTTATAGAAATATAATTTGCACCCTTTCTCTTAAGTTGAAGTATGAAAATGAGTAAAATGACAAAAATTGATGCAAGAACCACTCCACCAACTGTTGTTCCAATAATCACTGGCACTTTTCCTCATTTCGAACATGATCCAGAAATGTCTTGCCCAGCCAATCTCCCTCCTCGGTGCCCATTTCAGAACAGAGGTTTGCTGTCTCGAGCAGTGGATTCCACACCTCAAACCACACTATTTAGGTTTCCATTCCAAGGGTCCATCATAGATGAAAAACCCTCATGGCTTGATGAACTCTTGACTGATTCAGAAAGTACTCGTAGAGGGATCTCTCATAGGAGATCTTTGAGCGATTCTGCAGCAATTCTGGAGGTCCCAACAGCTTTGGGCGCTCCATTATCACCTATCAGTGAAGGAAATACTATGAAATCGGAGACAGGAATAACTGTATTACATGCTGATTATTCAAGAATTTATATGTCCTGAATTGCCTACAAGGAAGAGATAAAGCCCCATGGTACATTGCAGTATTAATATTGTAAGCTCATATGTAACATGCACGTCTCTGGTAGGTCTTACTGCCCTCTCACCAATAAAATAAGAACGAGGGTGTGAAAGGAACTCAAAAGCTAGTGTAGGATGGTTTTGCTGTATGTGTAACAAGTGTATGCTCCATTTTAAGCTATTGTTTTTCCACACGCACACACACACTTATATTAATTCACCCTTGTGCTTTGACATTTTTGTTGTTTTTAATGACTGTTGGACTACTCATGTTTCTTAAGCAAATAAAACAACGATGCCATCTTGTCTACACCTAGTATCTCCATGTGTTGTCAGATCATGAGTGAAGTCCTGAGGACATTTTCTTTTGTACTTCTAATTGGTTTAAGATGTTATTTTGGTTGTGTTGCGTGGCTATTTTCTTATTGTGATTCTTTTGTAGGAAGAAATGCTCCAACGCCGCACATCGTTATCCACCCAGGAAGATGGCTCTGATAGTGGAAATATTACTGAGGGTGACATTGTTGATGACGTTCTTGGCACACGTTCGAGCTATCGCAAATGCTGGGGATCGATTCCTAGAATGAAGGCAGCAAAAAGACCTCGACAGAAGAATTTTGCCTCTACCTCTAGTTGGGATGCATCACATTCGATTCCGGGTGATGAAGCTCTGCGTGAGCAAGTTATGCGTCAGGAACAAATAATTCAAGGATTAATTGCTACACTTGTTGCTGCTGGGTTTAGTGTTCCTATTCCTTCCATAACTAATATACCATCAAGTTCAGCATCGACTTCAGCTAACACTATATTGCCTTCACAACATTCATTGTCACCTCCTTCACCTCCGCCTCCACCTCCGCCTCCGCCTCCGTCTTCACAGTAGTATGTTTTATGTTAGTTAAGGATATTGTAATTGTTATTGTAATTCATATGAGCATGTATCATGTATTCTTAGTTTCTTTAGTTTAGTTTAGTTGATGTTGAAACTACTGAAACTTTGTATCAGGTATTCTCAGTTTCTTTTTTCATTCTTCCTTAACATATAATGTGAAAAATTCATATGAGCATGTAGTTAATTCCCTTGATATCTTAATGCAGATATTCATATGCTCAGAGGATGCCATTCATTTATATGAAACTTTATGTATCAGGTATCTTCAATTTCTTTAGTTTAGTTTAGTTGCTGTTGAAACGGTTGAAACTTTATGTATTACGTATCCTCAATTTCTTTAGTTTAGTTTAGTTGCTACTGAAACTGCTAAAACTTTATGTATCAGGTATCCTCAATTTTTTTAGTTTAGTTTAGCTGTTGTTGAAACTACTACAACTTTATGTATCATGTATTCTCAGTTTCTTTTTTCATTCTCCCTTAACATATAATGTGGAAAATTTATATGAGCATGTAGTTAATTCCTTTGATATCTTGATGCAAATATTCATATGCCCAGAGGATGCCATTCATTTATATGAAACTTTATGTATCAAGTATTCTCAATTTCTTTAGTTTAGTTTAGTTGTTGAAACTGCTGAAACTCTATGTATCAGGTATCCTTAATTTCTTTAGTTTAGTTTAATTGTTGTTGAAACTGCTGAAACTTTATGTATCATATATCCTCAATTTCTTTAGTTTAGTTTTGTTGCTGTTGAAACTGCTGAAACTTTATGTATCAGGTATCCTTGCGCATGAATGTGTGTTTACATTTTGAGATTTGATGAAGGAAGGCAGAGTGGTGGGAAAAGGTAACCATAGCATAATTTGTTTGTTTACATTTTGAGATTTGATTTGTTTTGATGTTTGCTCATATTTTTATTTTGCATTAGACTCAATATACCACCAGTCATCAGAAGCACACTAGAAGGATCTTCCAAGAAAAGTGAGCAAAGTGTATTTTGGCATGAGAGGTTTGCAATGATGCAAAGTGTATTTTGGTATGAGAGGTCTGCAATGATGCAAAGTGTATTTTGGCATGAAAGGTCTGCGATGATGTCTTATTGGAACAGAAATGTCTTATTGGAACATTTATGGATAATTGATATGGACTATTGACTTTCATTATTAGTTATTTTGATGTTTATCTTTTGTTGCCATTATGTAAAAATGATGTATATGTAATGGATATTGTTGGTAAAGAATCATTATTTTTATTGATACGGTTTTTGATATTTAAAAAAAATATGAATCAAACAAATTATATTTTATTTAAATAAAATAAGCAAAATATTAAAAATTTAAAATAAAAATATTTTAAAAAAATTAAATAATTTAAAATAGAATAAATATAACTTTTCTATATGATTTTAGACATTTTGTAGGAAATAAAAGAAAAAAATATTTATTTTTTATTTTTTTCTATAATTTAATTTATTTTTGCAGGTAAAAATGATTTAAAAATAATAATTTAAAAAATCATTAAAAATTTAAAAATATTATTATCCAACTTTTTCCTACCATGTTGAGGTTTTTCGTAGGGAAAGATATAGATAAAAATATTTTTTGATTTTTCCCTACGATTTTGGGGTTTTTCGTAGGGAAAGGAATCATAAAAAATTATTACTAGTCAACTTTTCCCTACGATTTTCAAAAATTCATAGGGAAAAATGTAGATAAAAAAATATTTTTTTGATTTTTCCCTACGATTTTAAGGTTTTTCGTAGGGAAAGGAATCATTAAAAATTATTACTAGTCAACTTTTCCCTACGATTTTCAACAAATTCCTAGGGAAAGATGTAGAAAAAAAATTAATTTTTTTATTTTTCCTACGATTTTGAGATTTTTCATAGGGAAAGAAATTATTAAAAAAATTTATTAGCCAACTTTTCCCTACGATTTTTCTTAAAATCGTAGGGAAAGATTGGCTAATAAAAAATATTTTTTAGTTTTTTCTTACGATTTTTTATTTTCGTAGGCAAAAGTTTTTAAAATTTAAATTCAAAATTCAAATTCTGGTCACTCTTTCCCTACGAAATATGAACTTTTCCCTACGAAAAAAATCGTAGGGAAAAGGTCTGCTCTTTGCCTACGAGTTTGAAAGTCGTAGGCAAAGGCTTTCCCGACGCACATATGCCTACGACTTTTTTCAGCTTTTGCCTACGACAAAAATCATAGGGAAAGGCTTTCCTACGATTTTCCTATATTTCCCTACGAAAAAAATCGTAGGTAAAAGTCATTTTTCTTGTAGTGTCACTTGGTACAATCATATAGTCAAACAACGTTTATTTATTTGCTGTGTACCTATAGAGTGCCAAACAGTGGAGTTGTACCATGTTGATTTAATAATGGATGAATACTGCAGGCATTTTCAGTTGTAGTCAGCAAAATAGGTTTCAAGTCTTACAAAAGCATCAGCAGTCTTGCTTGAGAATATATAAATATCCTACAATAACAGAAATTTTATTTGAATAAAATAAATATTGGCCCGAGAGAATTACAAATTTTGCAGAACAAGAAATTCAGAATGTACGCTTTGCTTATTTTGTCATTTGAGCTGATAAAATTCAGTCACAGACAAATATTGTTAGCAAGATAGCTACATCAGTAGAAGACTCGCAAGGAAAATAAGAAGTAGAAGAAAATTTAATTTCATAGTTTCATTTGATATGGCTTCCAGTATAGCATCAAATTGCTCCAAAATTCCTCTTTCAGCTAGTTTCTTATTCATGATGTTAGTCCATTCATTTTCACATATAAATTTTTCTTTAATACCCTCCAGGCATTGTGTGGGCAAATTGCAGCACCATTCTTTCTCACTGGTATAAACGACTTTGGGCAAATTGCAGCACCATTCTTTCTCACTGTTATAAACGACTTTGGCATTGACAGTCTACTAATTGTATGCAATCCTCTAACAATCTATATTCCACAGTTGATCACTAAATCACTTTCATTACATAGTTATACTGCCAAATTAATTGTTATGATTTATAGTGTCACATATAGCTGATACATATTGAGTGTACAAAAAGAAAATTTCACCAGACTAAAATAAGAATAAAATCTAATAGTTTGAAAGAACCTAGTTTTGGAAAAATCAATCTCTATGGTGCTTTAGGCACAAGAATCTGGAGAAGCTATATGAAGCACTTAAACCAATTGAAAACTTGGTCTTCATTTGCCTATTGATTAGTTTTTCTAGAACAAAAGGAAATATTTTTCTTATTCTCTTTAAATGTTCTTTTCTCGTCCTTCGGACAATCTTTAATTGACTTGATAAAACAAATTATTAAAAAGAGAGAATGTCCATTTACCTAAACATTTGATCACAAAAGTTGATGTGAGATTGGTTAAAATAGTTCTAAAAAGGTTGTTTAATAATGAATAATTCTTGAGGAACGAGATGCCCAGCATCAGTTGATTCCAAGGGGGTTTTCTTGCTGTGGAAGGGGCGAATGAGGCCTTCAATGTTATGAAGAAACCCCTCTAGCTACGTCTTCAACAAAGACCCAGGGCTTGGATACTTGATCATCTTATATGGTAGACACCTCTATTCGTCCTACTAGAATGAATGGTGATTCTAGTGCTTCGGCTGAATTGGAGGATGATCGATCTAACAATCAACAAAAAGTCCCTTTGATTTAACTGGCATTTGGAGAATAACTCATCACCCATGAGATATCCACCAATCATCACCTCAATTACATCTCATGAATGTTCTAGTATGGAACTACCCAGAGTGTTGAAAAATTAGGATTCTTGACAAACTCCAAAAGAATAGTTTCTTTGAATAAAATTGTTGTCTGTTATTCTTAAAAGTAGATTATCTGGTAGTTCAATTCAAAAATCCCATAAAAAAATGGGAAAAGATTGGAACATCAAGTCTATTGATTCTTATGGCCTATCAAGGGGTATGATAACCACCTCTAGAGGAAAGATTAAGGGGCCATTGAATTCTTCTATACCTCTACCCAATGTGTTTATAACCTGTTCTTCAACGATGACTCGCAGTAATAGGTTTTTACAACTATTTATGCAAGTACCAATGAAGTTACCATAAGGCAGTTATGGGTTGAATTATGAAATGTATTGGCCCTCTAAATTTCAATGCTTATCATTGGAGATTTTAAATGCATCCTTGTAGGAGAAGGGAAAAGAGGGGAATGGGCCTTTGCTGATAATTAACAGTCCAAAGAATTCTGAGAACTTCTGCAAAACACCTTCTAATTAACTTTGCTTTTTTTAATCTTAAGTTTACATAGTATAATAATATAAGTGAAAGTGCCAAAGTTTGGGAGAGCCTTGATAGAGGTGTACCATTAAATCATTGATGACTCATTTCCATGATGGATCATTGAAACACCTTCTTAGGAAAGGTTCAAACCACTCTCTTTTACTCCTAAGTCTTGGCTTCGTAAGAGGTCTAGAACCTTTTTTTTTTTTGAAAAACATTTAAAAGAATAAATAAATAACATATAAATATTCTTTAAATATTAAAATGACATTTATTATAATGCTAATAAAATGGAGGTAAGAAATTAAATATATAAAATGAAAATTATGAATAACATTGAGAGACAAGTTTTGTCAACCTAATCATGAGTAGTTTTAAAATATTTAAACTTCAAATTAATAGATGAATAATTAAGATTGAAGAGATGAAAAGGGTATCTTATCATGAAGTAATGGAATAATAGGGTTGATAGAGCAAAGTATACCCTTGATTTTCTCTAATGAAATGTAATTTTGAATATGTCTCCAAATAAGAAAGCATTAAGAGGATTAGGCCAAGGTCAATTGATTGTGATCCCTTAAAAATGGAGAAGGCTCCATTTTCTTATCTTAGTGAGCTCAAATAAGTGTGCTTGATTTATGATATATACAAACCATTCACAAACTGAATTATTCTTAACTCTTTCCCTTAACTTGGAACCTTTAATGTGATATAAGCCTTTTACTTATTTGAGATCACCATGGCAAGTATATAATTAGCAAAAACATATTATATGAAAATAACACAAAACAATTGATCTTTTATTTGAGAAAATGATTTTAATTATTAACTATAGTAGAATAATTTTAGCAAATTCAGTTATCGATAGTCCACCCAACTATTAACTTATTGCCACTATATGATGATACCTTGAATTTTATATTTAAAAGCACTAGCCATTCTTTCCAACTAAAATTAACATTGCAATCGTTAATGAAATAACCCCAAATTCAACATGAGATGGTGGCTTGAAAAACCAAAATGATAGAAAAAGAAAAAGGATCACTTGCCACTTCATTTCATTAAAGAATGAGCAATAAAATGTTTTTTTTAAATATTAATCAGAAAAAGCCAAGCAACCCTTGTGATTTTATAAGGTTGATTCAATCTAAGATAACTCAAGATCGAAAATTAGGCTTGTGAGGGGAAATGAGTAGTTTTTTTTTTTTTTTCCTGTATTCCAAGCTAATTCTATTTAGATACCTAATCTTTCTTAATGTATACAATTTTCAACCTATGCATCTAGGTTTATGTTTAGCCTTGTAAAGAAGAGCCATTCTCTTAAATACACATCAGAAACTAATATAAAAATCTTTACGCATGAATAATTTCTAAGGTTGTAAAAGTGGACCAGCAATGAAATCATTTTTTTGAACCGTAACATGAAAACACTATTAAATAAGTAGAACAAATTTATTGAATAATGCAAGAATTATATTGCGTGAATATATTCATGCTATACATGATTAAGACAGATTTATTGAATAATGCCAAAATTATTGCATGAATATATTCATGCTATACATGATTAAGACAAATTTATTGAATAATGCCAGAATAATTGCATGAATATCTTCATGCTATACATGATTAAGGATATAGTTCAATGGCAGAATGTACACCTAGCAGAGAAAAAATTTTATATTCTTTAAATCCAGCACTAGTGAAAATCTTTTGCCATTCATACTCATCGCGCTCCTTTCCTTCAACTCCTATCATCATGCATATATCGTAAAAGAGATGTGTCTCAGTTATTTTTGGATTGTCGGCATGAGAGTTCATCACCATGTCCACAATGATAACCTTTCCACCCTCTTCTTTATGAGGAATTGCTTTTTTACATCATTTTAGTATCTTTACACAGTCCTCATCACTCCAATCATGAAGAATACTCTGCAATAGAGTTTTGTTAGATATAAATGTAATAAGAATTATTTTTAGCATCTTTATGCAGTCCTCATCACTTTAATCATAAAAAATACTCTGCAAAAATAATTTATAATAGAGTTTTGTTAGACATAAATGTATTAAGCATCTAGACTTTTATATCTCAACAAAGAGAATTGACAATGCTAAGGGCATTATTTTCTTAAAAAAACATTAAGTATGATGTATTGTGCAACATAACCTAATTTGAACTCATGATAAACACAAATATCAGAGCTTCAATATCAAAAGAATAATCTCGAATTGTATTTCTTTGAAGAATAAAAACTGGACTGATTAATGTATAAATTAGTTAATGTCCTTTGAACTATTAAATATAGCATGTACAATTACAATATAGCATCGGGTGGAGATGGTTGTCGGTTCTACGAGCTGACTTTTGAAGGTCGCATCGTATTCTTCAACTATGCTCTTGGAGTCATTGGTAGATGTCCTTCCTTGATTGATGCGTGAGGATTACATTTTGTATCCAATATATTAACATCCATGCGTGTATGTTTGCACATATATGATCAAAGATATCCATTTACTCAAATGGAGCATACATAACATCCTCACTAAAGGTTAGTGATTTTGGAACATATTAATTTTCTCTTGTTATTCGTTGTTTTTTTATCGTGCCACAAAAGCCATTGCTTTTGGTCATAAATAGAGTCCAGACTTGTACTAAATTTCATTAATAAAACATGATCATGTGATTTTAGTCAAATCTCTTTGAATTGAATTTAATGATAAAGTTTTGTCATGTATTGCCATTACAATACTTGAAGCCTACCTGCTAATTAAATTAATTTATTAGCAGAAATAATATGGCTTTAAAAACTTGAATAAAGGTTAATTAATGATAGTAATAATAAATTAGTAGAATATATCTTGAATCAGATCATCAACAAAACTCTACTATTATTCTATGAGTAGCCAATGCCTTATGGTTATTAACTTTTACGGTTTGGACCATTTGGATATCATTTATTATGTTTCAAATTTATTTACAATTTTTATTAATTTGTTAATGATTTAAAATTATAAATCCTAGATATTCAAGTAAAAGTTAATTATCAGCGAATGTACATAAATGCTTAAATATTTTATTTTCAATCCGAACGAAAATTATTTTTGAAGGTACGACGGTGTCCGGGTTCCAATCATGCGCAGACTTTGAAGTTCTCTGCCGTAGACGAAAGTCAACTTGTCAAACAAAACAACACACACATCCTCGCAATTAATTAATTAAACGACGATGTAGTGAGAGGGCTGAAACGATTCCTTGCCTTGAGAAAAACGGCATTGGCCGGTGGAATATAATCGAACATGCTCCCCCCGACGGCGTCGACCAGCTTGGTCTCAGGAAAGTTGGCCACCACGTGAGGGAGGTCGAGTACGGTGCACCTCACCTCCGGGAAGGCCTCGGCGATTATCCTCGCCGAGATTCCCGTCCCCCCACCAACGTCCACCAGGGACTTGAGGCCCGAAAGACGTGCGCGCATTTGGTCATCACGGCCTTCAACACCCAGTAAGCGAAAACTGAAACAGGCCACGTTTTCTCTCTTTTTTAATATGTCACCGCATGTGATTATGAAAGCCACGTTTTCGCTGCATTTTCTTTTTTTACTTTTTCTTTCTTTAATGCTACGTTTCTTTTCTCTTCCTTTCTTTAATGTTATCTCTTTAATACCAAAAAGAAATCGGGAAACCTTTAATGCCAGAAAGAAATCTTTAATAGAAAAGGAAGAGGCCACATTTTGTTTCCGCAAAAATTAGAATCTGAGATAGGTTTAATGGTTTCTTCTCAATTCCGTGAACAAAAATTAGAACTAAGCAAAAAAAAAATCCTAAGATCCGAAAAACTAAAAACGAAAACACGCGGCATAAATTGCTTGAAAAGAGAAACTTTGATGGAAACACTCACAAAATAAGGCAGAGGTTTAAAAGGTTCTGATACCAAATGTAAGACTTAATTTAAATATATTGATCACGATATCAAATATGCAGAAATACTGTATTAATATATTTATCATGCAAGTTAAGATCGATAAACACCTTCAGCCATTATTATTAATTTTCTTTCCGATGAGGGTAAGGAATTTGATCTTTCTTGAATCAGCTGCACGGGATCTTGATCTTCCTTCTCTTTAGGGATCTTGATCTTCCTCCTCCTCTCGATGGATCTTGATTGAGTTCTTCCAATCAATGAGCCATCGCACTCTGATGGTGTATGCCCTCAGGATGTGCTTTTGATCAGGGACTCAATGCCTTCGCTTATTTTGATTTTTCTTTCGATAACCTTGTTGAAAGCCTTAGAAAGGGTTCCCTATTTATACTCAAATCTCTGTCTGCTTCCATCAAGCAGACGTTCAATATTTAAGAAAAACGTTATCACTTCTTAATTAGTGAAACGATAGTAATAAAATTAGAACATTGAAAGTGACGAATTATTACACTTGAGACCTCAAAAGACGTGCGCGCATTGGTCACCACGGCCTTCAACACCAGTAAGCGTCGCATGCCATCGCCTGGTTGAACATGTCGTTGAGCTCCGGCCGCTCGTTGGTGAGACCCCAGAAGTCCTTGCCATCATGAGCCAGCTTGAAGGCTGACGAGCCTTCCGTCTTGAACCAGTCCTTCATGTGGAGCCAAGGCTTCACGAGCGCGGGGTCCAAGATGCCCGGACGAAGGCCGACATGTTGGTGCCGTTGGTCAGGAGGAGTCGCGAAAAGGGAGTGAGGTTATAAGCAGTCTCCTTTTCGTTATCACGCTTGCTTTGAGCTTCGAAGGTGCCCTGGCTTACGAGGAGGCGCATGAGGCGGCCGAGAAAGGGCTCTTTCTCGGGAGGGATGGGGATGGATCTCGCCAGCTCGGAGAGCGCCATGGGGCGGCCGTGGCTGTGGATGATGTCGGCAATGCCAAGCTCAACAGCGCACCTGAGGGACATGGAGCTGGCGACGCCGAGCGTGTGATTTAGAACAAGGGTGTGGGCTTGGAAAAGCTCATCGTAACTCTCGCCGCTAGCGAGCGAATGATTCTTTTGTCTGACAAGTCGGTCACTCGGCTGCCCCTGGAGGAATTTGACGGTGACAGACATCAAACATATTAATTATAACATTATATAATATTATTGTATTATTATATTTTTTTAATAAATGATTAAATTATGATTTAACAGTATATTTATATAACATTTTATTATATTACAATAATATATTTAAATATAATATAATATATTATATTATAAAATAATATAAAATGGGGTAAGTGAGGATTCTCTCCTCGTGACGCCAGCTATCACGGTGGCTGCTGAAGATATTGTATTCGACCTGCAAATTGAAAAGTCTTACTGCATTGAAGGTGCATTTAAGGTACGGTAGCTGAATCTACAGTATTTGATCCGCCGATGGCTTAGAACTATCTATTGAAAAAATGGGTAAGACGGCTGAAATTATCGTATTTGACTTAAATTATTAATTAAAAAAAATTTATTACATTAACTTTTGATACATCAAACATGCATCAACATCGATATACATGTATAATGCATAAAATTTATTAAGCTTTTGCATGCATATTATATGCATAAAGGATCAATTTATACTATCGATATATATTTACTATATCAAAATAAAAAAATAATGCATTAAATTTTTTTCTTATTAATTTGTACAAGATGGATGGATTTAATGCCTCCTAAAAAATTTAAATTTTTTGTGCATGATCAAATAAACAATGCTAAACAATGCTTCTCAACTTCCTCTACGAAGATCTATGCAGGAGAGTTTTTTTTTCTTTGCATAGTATATTTTTAAAAAATTATTTCAAAAATAGAATACTTTTTAAACTTCTATAAAACAAAACTTCTATAAAACATAGGTAATAAGTGCCAGTGATGCGGCCACATCAGCCAAATTTACTGGTATGATAGAAATTATTTGTTGAATAGGTTATTTTTATTTTTTTATAAATCTTTAGAAAAGTTGACAGATAGATTGTAGGCTTGTGAGGAAAAAAAATATTGCCTTGAATTAATATTTTAATACATAAATCATATAAATTGCCTCATAGAAATGGCCACGTTCCAGAATGTTTAGCTGGTGACTTTGGGATGACATTATAGTTAGCAATTTGGCCAAGACTATCAAAAAAAAAAAAAAAAAAAACTACTAAAACGAATACAAAAGAATTTTCTTTCCCTCATCGTATATATTCTTAGTTAAGCCTGTGACAATAATATAACACTAGCAGTGAGGCGGCCAAGTGATTTGTTATAGGATTAGTAAAGCAAAACTCAATGCTTGGATCCACACACTAGATGCAAGATCTCAAGAGCAGGAAAAAAAACAATGCACAACAAGAATTAATAGGACAAGAAAAAAACAAGCTTTTTTAAGTGTTAAACAAGGTGATCAAAGATTAGATAGACTTGCTTGAGCTCAATTAGATTAAGTTTGATATAAATTTTATAAAAAAATATTAATATATTATTACTAATAAATAAAATTATTTTATGTTGATGTCCAAAATTGATCTTTACACACTAAATGTTCAAGCATCTTTTCAGCCACATATTTGCTTTCCTATACAAAAGACAAAGTGTAAAGAATCTTAAAGTGCTTCTCTAAGAAAAACCTTTCGATACTTAAATTAATAAAGTAGGAAAAAAATATTATAAGGCTTTTATACAAGTTATCCAAGACTTAAGCAAAAAGAAATCTTGTTTACCTGGGATGGTTAAAGCTATTTTTATAGACATGTGAAGGTATTATTTATAGAGCCTGACTCTTATATCGAATGACTCTTAATAATCCTAGTCTTGAAGAAGCAGCATCCATGAAGAAATATCTCTTAGATGGATTAATTAATTTCTTTTCAAAGTGAGTTTATCATATAAGAAGAGTCTTTATCAAATTAGAATAGGCTAGATGTTATAAAGGTGAGTCATTTTTTTCATTAAGGTTACCTCTCTTTATGTTTCTATCTAATTTGCCATATATTGTTATACAATTAGCTGACCAAATCTAACTACATCACTTACCCTCCATTTTTGGAGCATAAGTCTACACTCAAGTCAAGAAAGTAGTTTAGATTTTCAAGTGACTGATCTATATCAAGCTTATTAACATTTTTTTTTATGGCCAAGCTAAGAGATAGCTCACCTTTGATCGAGTTATCATGTAGCTTTAGTTGAATTATCTTATAGCTTATCTTTGGCCAAACTATCATATAACTCATGAAATTAATAGTTTATTAAATATAATATTTATAATATATTAAAAATATAATAAAGATAAAAAGTCCTTTACTTTAAAACCAATCTCAGGAAATAGTAGGGAAGGCAATAGTACCCATCAATTATAAAATATTTTATTAAAAAAATAAAAAACTACAACTTCATCACCTAATATATTAAATTTTTATTTAAATAATAATTTTTTAACTTAGGAAAAAATTAATAATTTTGATATTTTAGTTTAGTTGCAAGTATATGAAAATGATTATTCTATGCTTGTTATCATGACTTATAATCTACTGATTCCTTTAGTGTCCATAATCACATTACAATTTGCCTTTACTACATGAAAATGGGTACTCAACAATAGAAGAAACCGATTGAAGCTCGAAATGATGAAAATGTTGGCCTGTCTCAAGGCCTAAAACATCATAGAAAATAGGATGCAAGACCAAAAGAATGATAAAAATGAAGAATTTCCTTCAAAACGAATGAAAAAGTAGAAGATGAAAAATGAAAAAAAGTAAGATACATCATAGTCCTAAAGATCAGATAAAAGAAATAATTGTGATGGATTGCATCATTAGAAAGCCTCCAAAAAGGATAAGTATATCTACTTTATTTTATTTAGTTTCCCAAAATTAGTATTAAAATTAAAAAATAAAAATAAAATATTATTTGTTCCATCAAGCCCGATAATTCAGAGCCTGGGTTATGTCAAACAAAAGGCAAAGTTGAAAATTAAAGTCTTTCATCCAAACAACTGAAAGAAGAAGGTCGAGCAATGTAATAATGAAATAGTAACTTACTAACCTGATATGGCTGATCCAACGCCATTAGAGAATCATGAAGGAAGGAAACTGACGGAGCCCCCCTTTGGCCTCCAAAGGGCCCTTCGGCCAAGGTAGCGTTTATGGCCTTATAAAGCCACGCACACCCAATTGCTCTAAGGTATTTATTGCCTTATTAAAGGCATTTATGGCTGCCACGTTGCTCACCTCCAAGGCCGACACCTCCAAGGCCGAACCTCGAAGGTCGACACCTCCAAGGCCGAACCCCGATGGCCGACACCTCCAAGGCCGACACCTTCAAGGCCGAACCCTGATGGCCGACACCTCCAAGGCCGAACCCCGAAGGCCGACACCTCCAAGGCCGACACCTCCAAGGCCGAACCCCGATGGCCGACACCTCCAAGGCCGACACCTCCAAGGCCGACACTTCCATGGCCGACACCTCCAAGGCCGAACCCCGATGGCCAACACCTCCAAGGTCGGACCTCCAAGGCCGAACCCCGATGGCCGACACCTCCAAGGCCAACGTGCATACAATTGCTCCAAGGCATTTATTGCCTTATTCTCTCCCTATATAAAGGCATTTATGGCTGAGAGGCCTCAGCTCTCGCTTGGCCTCGGTCCTACAGCTGCCAAGCTCCCTCGCCATTAACAGAGCCATGCAAAGTGAATAGAGCCTTGTACGTGAACAGTGCCATGCAAGTATTCACCCTCGGCCTTTTCTGAAGCTCATCCAAGGGCATGAGCAGGGCCACGCAAGCACTCCATACTCAACACTCTACGAGAGACAGTTGGCTTCAACTCAACATCATCCTTCTCCCCCAACGGCTGTACCTTAGGACCCACACAGCTAACTTTATCACCCATCACTGTCCACATAGGACAACCAAAAAGGCGACGTAGGGGACATATTTGGCAAGCGCCGTAACGATCTGCCATGCCCTATGATCACCTACTCTGACAGGCATGGCCTGTAGCTTGACACATCATTAGGAGTAAGCTCCACTGTGCTGCCATCGATTAATGTTCTGACAAGTTATCATGCCCCAAGCCCATGGACTCCAGGCATCTATAAAAAGGGTAAGAGGGACCTCGACCAGGTAAGACATTCATTACACCCCTAAACGCTCACAGAGAGAGCTCCTCTCTCTGAGCCTCTCTCTCTTTCTCTTTCGAGCTTTCTCAAGCTCACGGTCGTTGCCTAGAGCACTGACTTGAGCGTCGGAGGGTCCCCGCCGGAATCTCTACCCCTCGGGACTTATTTGCAGGCGTGAGGAGCTCGCTGAAAGAGGCGATCGGACGCTCATGGACGCTCGAGGGCGGTGATCTGGCATCAACAAATTGGTGCACCAGAAAGGGAGGGCACGCACGGAGGGAAAGAAAGCTGTCTCCTTAAGCTATAAGTCTTCGTCCCCTCTAAGATAGCTATGGTGGTGATGCGCATGCCGAAGGTTCTCACCAATCGTGCTGGGGGGCATCCACATCGCACTAGGCAGCAAAAGGCCACCCTCTCTGCACCTCCACCACCAACCTCAACCGCTCTAATTAACCAGCTGGCCATCTTCAATCAACAAGTTCAAGCCTTGAATGCAGCAGTTCATGAACTGCAGAAGCAATGTTCGGCGGCCGCTCAGCAGCAGCCCAAGCTTCTCACATCGCTCGTGATAGCTGCACCCGTTAGTCAACGATTCATCTGCAGAAAATCTCTTCAGGGAGAATTTATCACTATCATGCGCCATCTAAGCAGCACCATCGTGAAGCTTTCAAGAGACTGCAGTCTCCTACCCCCTGCTCAAGAAGCCACTCCTTCCCTCAATTATCTGGTGCTTAGATGAGGAAGCATCTGGATGAATAACACCGGCAGCTGGAAGAGCTCACTCAAAGGCTCAACAATCAGCCAGAGGTCGACTGCGACATGGGTAGCAGAGTAATTTTCAAAAGGGATGAACTTGAGACATTATCCGTCACCTTAAGCATTTATGGGCATTTCAAATGGAAGTAAGCCGAGAGGTGTTGTTGCAATTAATGCAAGAAGGAAGATGAGGATAAAAGGCTTTGACTATTGACTCCAACTTTCCTCTCTCTCCTTCTCTTTGTTACACCCAAAAGCCAAACTGAGCCCAGGACCTTTTACGGATTTCATTCTAGCTGCTCTTAAGCTTCAGCACCGAGGGCAATCAATCTCTTCAAGGAAAGAGCTAGGCAAAGAGCCCTCTTAACAACTCCGTCGGCCTTTTTACTCCGCTGATATCAACTCTCAGCAACGTCCTCGATGGACTCTCCCAAGCACTCGTCTTCAACAACCGCCAACTATTGAGGCTTTCCTCAATGGCCTCCAGCTTTGTCCCGGTTTATAGCTTCTTCCCGGCCACAGACATCTCGTCCTGGCATCCAATGCGAGGGAAGGCCCAAGTAAGGGCATCGACACCTCCAATCCAACTAACATAATTCCCTGGGGGCAGATCACCAGCGGACGGAAGTGCTCAAACCCGCAAAAGGAAAACATGCGAGCTACAAGAGCTAAGTACATTACACTTAAGACAGTTTTCTTTTATTAATACTTAAAAATATCATGCAGGGAAGACCAACCTCGCGTTGGCATCTCAAAAGCCTGATGTACCATCGGTACTAAAGCCCGAGGCTAGCTCGGCACAAAAGGCACCTGAGCCTGGTCCAAGCACCCTCAGGTCGCCCTCCAGGGTTAAAAAGGCTCCTGACGACTTTCAACCCTCCGGGGTTAAAAAGGCTCCTGACGACTTTCAACTCTCAGGTCACCCTCCGAGGTTAAAGCTCCTTACGACTTTCAACTCTCAGGTCACCCTCCGGGGTTAAAAAGGCACCTGACGACTTTCAACTCTCAGGTCACCCTCCGGGGTTAAAAAGGCACCTGAGCCTGGTCCAAGCACCCTCAGGTCACCCTTCGGGGTTAAAAAGGCACCTGACGATTCTCAACTCTCAGATTACCCTTCGGAGTTCAAAAGGCTCTCAACGTCCTCAACTTTGCCTCAGCAGCTTTGTCACAGCCTCAACGGCTTCATTTCAGCCTCAGCGGCTTCAGCCCTGCATTAGCGGCCAACGGCCAATCAGGTAATACCTTCGTTTAAATTGTACACTTGCAACATATCGCTGGTTACTTTCAGCTATCAAGAGGCCCCAAGATAGCTCACCGCTGGGAGAGGCCAACTCCTCAGCTCACAGTTGACGGGCACCCACCTCTAAACTTCACGCCAAAAGTAAAGAGCCCCACCAAGCTCACCAACAAATGCCACAAACGTGGAGCCTCCCAAAATGAAGCAGAAGAAGACAAATTCCTCCAACAAAGAACTAACATTATTGCAGCCTCAGCGGCTCCTTCCCTCTCAGAAGCATCATTATGGCTTCATTGGCTCTCTGCCTCAACGGCATGTGGGCGGGGACCCACATCCAAACTTCATGTCAAGAGTTAAAGACCCCAAAGTCAGGTGAGGATCAGCCACTTGGGAGGTGACGCCCTTTCGTCTTGCTGGGGTGGGCCCGCTTCATCTCAGGGGCGAGGGGGCATCTGATATGGCCTCCAAAGGGCCCTTCGACCACGGTAGCGTTTATGGCCTCATAAAGCCACGCACACCCAATTGCTCTAAGGTATTTATTGCCTTATTAAAGGCATTTATGGCTGCCACGTTGAAACATTTATTGCTGCCACGTTGCTCACCTCCAAGGCCGACACATCCAAGGCTGGACCTCCAAGGCCAAACCCCGAAGGCCGAACCCTGAAGGCTAACACCTCCAAGGCCGAACCCCGATGGCCGACACCTCCAAGGCTGACACCTTCAAAGCTGAACCCGATGGCCGACACCTCCAAGGCCGAACCCCGATGGCCGACACCTCCAAGGCCGACACCTCCAAGGCCGAAACCCGATGGCCGACACCTCCAAGGCCGACACCTCCAAGGTCGACACCTCCATGGCCGACACCTCCAAGGCCGGACCTCCAAGGCCGAACCACGATGGCCGACACCTCCAAGGCCAACGTGCATACAATTGCTCCAAGGCATTTATTGCCTTATTCTCTCCATATATAAAGGCATTTATGGCCGCCACGTTGCTCCTCTCGGCCTCAGCTCTCGCTTGGCCTCGGTCCTGCAGCTGCCAAGCTCCCTCGCCGTTAATAGTGCCATGCAAAGTGAACAGAGCCTTGTACGTGAACAGTGCCATGCAAGTATTCACCCTCGGCCTTTTCTGAAGCTCATCCAAGGGCATGAGCAGGGCCACGCAAGCACTCCATACTCAACACTCTATGAGAGATAGTTGGCTTCAACTCAACATCATCCTTCTCCCCGAACGACTGTACCTTAGGACCCACACAACTAACTTTATCACCCGTCACTGTCCGCATAGGACAACCAAAAAGGTGACATAGGGGATATATTTGGCAAACGCCGTAACGATCGGCCATGACCTGCGACCACCTACTATGACAGGACACGGCCTGCAGCTTGACACGTCATATGGAGGTAAGCTCCGCTGTGCTGCCATCGATTAATGTTCTAACAAGTGATCACGCCCCAAGCCCACGGACTCTAGGCATCTATAAAAAGGGTAAGAGGGACCTTGACCAGGTAAGACATTCATTACACCCCTAAACGCTCACAGGGAGAGCTCCTCTCTCAGAGCCTCTCTCTCTTTCTCTTTCAAGCTTCCTCAAGCTCACGGCCGTTGCCCAGAGCACTGACTTGAGTGTCGAAGGGTCCCCGCCGGAATCTCTGGCCCCTGGGATTTGTTTGCAGGCGCGAGGAGCTCGCTGGAGGAGGCGACCGACGCTCGCGGACGCTCGAGTGCGGTGATCTGGCATCAACATAACCCACAAATAAGGATAGATACATAATTTATTTTAATTGCCCACCCATCTTGGCAACCGATGCCAACGTAGCAGACCAGTCTAACTTGACACTTCTCTATAGATTAGATATGGAAAAAAAAGTCAGGCCCTTGGAGAAGGTCGGACCAATGAAGACAAGGACCTCTAAATGGGATCCACCAAGGAGGTTGTAAAAATAATACTAATTTCCCCCCTCGGTTTTGCTGGCCCTAAATATATAGTTGTACTTCAATCTTGCTAACCCTAAAAAGTTGTAAAAATAAGAACAAATCAACATGATACTAATTTCCCATTGCAATTTTAGCAATTCTTTTCCAAAGTTTAAACAAATGCAGCTTTACCAACCAATTATAAAATGCATTAATTTAAGATAAATAAAATCAATGAAGTAGTCTGAAACCATATGATCCTCAAAACTCAAGCATAAATTAATTAGTACCATGTGAAGTTGAGCTATAAGCATTTTGATGTGGCTGATCCAACGCTGTTAGAGAACCGTGAAGAAAATTGACGGAGCCCCGCCTTGGTCCCGCAGGGTGATTTCGGCCTCCGAGATCCCCTCGGCCTCCGAGGTCTCCTCGGCCTTGGCTCCAGACTTGGCAACTCGGCCATCCCCCCATCTGCCACCTTTTCTCTCTCTTCCGCATGGAGCCAACTTCTATTCGGCCTCCAGCTGCCGAGCTTCCCTCGGCCTCGTACTGCCTCGGCCTTAGTTGGCCTCAACCTCGGCCTCCAGTCAGCCTCGCCCCGGCACCATCCCAGTCAGCCTCACCCTGGCACCATCCAAGTCGGCCCCAGTCAGCCTCGACCTCCAGCCTCCACCTCGGCTCCCAAGCTCCCCTCGGACTTCTCCCTCAACCTCGGCCTCGGCCTTCAGCCTCCGCCTCGGCTCCCGAGCTCCCCTCGAACTTCTCCCTCGTCCTCAGCCCTGGTCCCAGTCGGCCTCGGCCTCCAACCTCCGCCTTGGCCTCGGACCTGTTCCCCTTAGCCAAGAGCTCCCACCTCGGCCTCAGACCTGTTTCCCTTGGCCTCGGCACCAAGCGCCCGAGCCCCCCTCGGCCTCAGAAAAACTTCAACTCTGTGTCGGCCCCTTCCTTCGGCCTCAACCTCGGACGGCCTCGGCCTCGGACCCGATATCCCTTCGACCCGGACCTCATGTCCAGCTGCCTCGAGCTGCTTGACACAGCCACGTGGTCCACCAATCGCCTGCCGCGGCCACGTGGTCCACTATCACCTACAACAACCGTCCAAGCCAAGCACGTGGGGGATATGTCTGGCAAGCGTCGTAACGGTCGGCCATGCCCTACAGCATCCTGCGACAGCTGTCCAAACCAAAATAGCACCTGTCAACCAGCTGCAGCCACCTACTCTAACGGGACATGGCCTGTAGCCTGGCATGGCACATGGAGGTAAGCTCCACTGTTGCTGCCATCAATTAATGCTCTGACAAGCGATCATGCCCCAAGACTGATATGCTCTAAGCATCAATAAAAAGGGTAAGAGGGACCCACGACCAGGTAACTCCATGAACCACTACAACACTCCTAAACGTTCATTCTTGTTCACAGAGAGCTCTTCTCTGAGCCTCTCTCTCTCTTTCTCTTTGGAGCTTCCTCAAGCTCACGATTGTTGCCCAGAGCACTGACTTGAGCATCGAAGATCCCCGTTGGAATCTCCAGCCCTCGGGACTTGTTTACAGGCCACAGGCGCAAGAAGCTCGCCGAAGAATCCCAGGCTCGCTAGAGGAGGTGACCGGACACTCATCAATGTTCAAGGGCGGTAATTTGGCGTCAACAGATTGGAGCGTCAGGTAGGGGGGATCAGCGATGCTAGTTTGCAGATCCTCATCCCCTTTTTATCAAAATGGTGGATCGTGAAGATGGTGACGACAAGAATCCGGAAAGCTTTCACCAGTTATGCTGGGGGCACCTTCAACGAGCTGAGCAAAAGCTTCAGGAGCAACATCTCATGACCACACAACAACGAGCAAAAGCTTTCACTCGATCTTGGGTCACTACTCAGGCCAGCCATCCTTCATCCTCCGGGAATCTCCCCAGCAAGAGATCCATCGTCACCAAGCTCATCAGCGACTTAAAACTCAGAGAGCCATCACTCGCCACCCAAGCAGCCTTCTTGCCTACGGACAGCAATGCGGAGGAAGGCCCAAGTAAGGGCAACGGCATCTCCAGCTCACATCCTTCTCCAGAGCTGGCTTGGGAGATGAGAAGGTCAAGGAAAGGAGCTCCCAACTCCCATTTCCATGCTCTTGGAAGGCCTCCACCCAGCTCCGATCTTCGCTGCCAGCTCCCATCGGCCTCGGAAGGCCTTCATCTCCTGCTCCCCTCAACCCCGGCCTACCTTGGCTTTGGCTCCCGAGCCATGTAGTCGCCCGGGCTCCCCTCGGCCTCGGCCTCAGCCCCTTGGCCTATTTCCCTGGGGGTAGAACACCAACAGACGAAAGCGCTCAAGTCCGCAGAAGGAAAACAAGGGTGCCGCAAGAGCTAAGTACGCTGCATTTAAGATAGTTTCTTTCACTGATACTTAAAAATATCATGCAGGAAAGACCGACTCTGCATCGGCATTCAAGACCAACCTCGCGTTAGCGTCTCAAAAGCCCGAGACCAGCTCGGCACCTCAAGACTAATGTACCATCGGTACCGAAGACCGGTGTACCACCAATTCCAAAAAGCCCGAGGCCAGCTCGGCACTTCAAAACCGATGTACCATCGGCACCAAAGATCGGTGTACCATCGGATCCAAAAAGACCGATGTACCATCGGCAATAAAGACCGGTATACCACCGGCTCTAAAAAGCCCAAGGCCAGCTTGGCACTTAAAGCCCAATGTACCCTTGTAAGCAAAGACTGGTGTACCATTGGCTCCAAAAAGCCCGAGGCCAGCTCGGCACTTAAAGCCCAATGTACCATTGGCACCAAAGACCGATGTACCATCGGATCCAAAAAGACCAATGTACCATTGGCACCGAAGACCGGTATACCACCGGATCCAAAAAGATCGATGTACCATCGGCATCAAAGACCGGTGTACCACCGGCTCTAAAAAGCCTAAGGCCAGCTCGGCACTTAAAGCCCAATGTACCATTGGCACCGAAGATCGATGTACCATCGGATCCAAAAAGACCAATGTACCATTGGCACTGAAGACCGATGTACCACTGGATCTAAGAAGACCAATGTACCATTGGCACTGAAGACCGGTGTACCACCGGCAAAAAGCCCGAGGCCAGCTCGACACCAAAGCCTAACTCCGGTTGGCACCAAAGCCCGAGTCCAGCTCGGCAACAAAAGCCCAAGGCCAGCTCGGCACCAAAGGTCAAAGACTGACTCCAATGTCGGCAGCAAAGATCATTGGTGCAAAGAAAAACCTGAGCCTGGTCCAAGCACTCTCAGGTCACCCTCCGGGGTTCAAAGGCATCTGAGCCTGGTCCAAACACCCTCAGGTCACCCTCCGGGGTTAAAAAGCACTTGACGACTCTCAACTCTCAGGTCACCCTCTGAGGTTAAAGGCTCTCGAACATGATCCCGTCTCAGCGACTCTTGGGTCACCCTTTGAGGTTCAAAAGGCTCTTGACGGCCTCAACTTTGCTTCAGCGGCTTCGTCACAGCCTCAACGGCTTCATTTCAGCCTCAGCAGCTTCAACTCTGCCTCAATGGCCAATGGCCAATCGAGTAAGACCTTTATCTAAATTATATACTTGCAATATATTACTGGTCACTTTCAGCCATCAAGAAGCTCCAAGACAACTCACAGCTGGGAGAAGCCAACTCCCCAGCTCACAGTTGACGAGCATCCGCTCCCAATTAAGCTCCTCCAGAAGTTGCCGAGCCCCCCCCGGCTCTTCCACTTGGCCTTGGCCTCAACTCCCAGCACCGAGCTCCCCTCGGCACTCCGCTGCCCCCTCGGCCTCGCACGGCCTTGGCACTCCACTGCCCCCTCGGCCTCATACGGCTTCGGCACTCCGCTGCCCCCTCGGCCTCGTACGGCCTTGGCACTCCGCTACCCCATCAGCCTTGTACGGCCTTGGCCACAACTCATACTTGGCCTCAACTCATGCTCGGCCTTGGACCTGTTCCCTCGGCCTCGGCTTTTCTCCTCGGCCTCATACGGCCTCGGCACCAAGTTCCCACGGTGCTCGGCCCCGTCTCCCCTCTTTTGGCGAATGCCTCAGCCCCTCGGCACTCAGCCTCATACATGTACTATCGGCACTCAAGCCCGACTCTGGTCGGCACTCAGCCCAACTCCGGTCGGCACTCAGCCCGATGTACCATCGGCATTCAAACCCGAGGCCAGCTCGACACCAAACATGATGCAAAGGCAAACAACTACGAAAAAGCTAAGTACACTACAAGAAAATGTTTCTTTTCATTAGTATCTAAATGCATTATGGGAAAACCAACCATTCAAAAGGCTCTCGACGGTCCTACGATCATAAGGTCACCCCCGGGCCGGCCGCGAAACCCCCGCGGCGGTTCAAGATCTATGGTTCCAGCGACCTCGAGTCACCCCTCGGGCCGGCTACGAAACCTCCGAGGCGGTTCTGGAAGAGCTCGATGGTATCGTGGCTAACGGATACCACTCGGCCTGGCTAGCATACGCCCCGAGTCGGTTCAAATCCCTAACAGCCCATACTCGCTCGAGTCACCTCCCGGACCAGCACACAAACACTTGAGGTGGTTCCGGAGGAGCTCAGCGGCATCACGGCTAATGAATACCACTCAGCCGGGCTAGCATACGCCCCGAGTCGGTTCAAATTCCTAACAGCCCGTACCCGCTTGAGTCACCTCCCGGACCAGCACACAGACACTTAAGGCAATTTTATATCAGCCCCCGTGGCTCTATTTATGTCAACAATTTTATTTCAGCCTCAAGAGCTTATCTTTACCTCCGTGGCATTATTACAGCCTCAATGGCTCCCTCTGCCTCAGCGGCATCATTGCAGCTTCAATGGCTCTCTGCCTCAGTGGCATCACTACGGCCTCATCGGCTCTCTTTCTCTGCCTCCGTGGCATATCGATGGGCACCTACATCCAAACTTCATATCAAGAGTTGAAGACCCGAAGTCAGGTGGGGATCAGCCACTTGGGAGGTGATGCCCCTTTTGCCTTACTAGGGTTGGTCTACTTCTTCTCAGGGGCGAGGGGGCATCTAATGTGGCTGATCCAACGCTGTTAGAGAACCGTGAAGGAAACTGACGAAGCCCCGCCTCGGTCCCGTAGGGCGATTTCAGCCTCCGAGGTTCCCTCGGCCTTGGCTCCAGACTTGGCAACCGGCCTTCCCCCGTCTGCCACCTTTTCTCTCTCCTCCGCATGGAGCCAGCTTCTATTTGGACTCCAGCTGCTGAGCTTCCCTCGGCCTCGTACTGCCTCGGCCCAGTCGGCCTCGGCCTCGGCCCCCAGTCGGCCTCGCCCCGGCACCATCCAAGTCGGCCCTAGTTGGCCTCGGCCTCCAGCCTCCGCCTCGGCTCCCGAGTTCCCCTCGGACTTCTCCCTCGGCCTCGGCCCCGGTCGGCCTCGGTCTCCAACCTCCGAGGTCCAGCCTCTGCCTCAGCTCCCGAGCTCCCCTCGGACTTCTCCCTCGGCCCCGGTCGGCCTCGGCCTCCATCCTCTGCCTCGGCCTCGGACTTGTTCCCCTTGGCCAAGAGCTCCCACCTCGGCCTCGGACCTATTCCCCTTGACCTCGGCACCAAGCGTCCGAGCCCCCCTCGGCCTCGTACGGCACCGGCCTCGGAACAACTTTCACTCGGTGTCAGCCGCTTCCTTCGGCCTCAGCCTCGGACGGCCCCAGCCTCGGACTTCAGCCTCGGCCTCGGACCCGGTGTCCCCTTGTCCCGGACCTCATGTCTAGCTACCTCGAGCCGCCTAACACAGCCACGTGATCCATCAACCGTTTGTCATGGCCACATGGTCCACTATCTCCTGCAACAACCGTCCAAGCCAGGCACGTGGGGGGCACGTCTGGCAAGCGCTGTAACTGTCGGTCATGCCCAGCAGTAGCCTGCGACAGCTATCCAAACCAAAATAGCACCTGTCAACCAGCTGCAGCCACCTACTCTGACAGGACATGGCCTGCAGCCTGACATGGTACATGGAGGTAAGCTCCACTGTTGCTGCCATCAATTAATGCTCTGACAAGCGATCATGCCCCAAGACTGACAGGCTCTAAGCACTAATAAAAAAGGTAAGAGGGACCCCCGACTAGGTAAAAGTTGGCCCTCCAGCTGGCTGGCCCATTTGCTCCCTAGCTCACTCATTTGAAAGTCTTTTAAAATTAACAGTACAAAAACATTACTCTAGAACCAACCATCAAATACAAGTATCATCCAAATCAAACCAAACTCGCTGACTTTCGGTCAGCAATCAGCTTTTACTCACAGAAGAAACAGAAGCTCAATTATCGACCTAAGAGTCAAGATAAATATTCATGTTGATTGAGTTATCAATTTCAGATAAGTAGAATAATAGAGACAGATTTTGTAAGCATTACATATGAATAATGATAAGTAACATCAATTTGGGCCAGATGTCAGCCCAATATCACATCAGTCTGCCATCAGATTCAAGCAATTAATGTCAGCGTCAGAGCCAACCACCACTGAAAACTTCCCTCCAGGGAGAGCGTAAATCTGCGACAACCATAGTTGTAATAAATTCTTACAGCAAGGTAGCTGTGCAACCGTGTCCTTCATCTAATTATTTACCGATGGCGCATGGCTGAAATAAGGATGGTTTGATTTGTTAATCCAGAAAATTGATTCTTCTAATAATATATATATCAAGCATTTGATGTTAGATGACATATTTGAAAAACATGCATTCATGGTGCAGTTTGAGTTGCTCGGGTGTTCCAAAACGGTACAAGCACACTGTGATGATGTATGAAATATATAAGAAGAAACATTCGCCACCAAATGCAACTGGACAGAGAATCAAAATAGCAACAATAGCCATTTTTCTGCCCGCCATCCATTCCCCCGCTTGTTTCTTGGGTCTAACCACTGGTCTTATGCCATGCCATGCCATGCTACAGTAGCATTGTTGACTGCTGATTTTGGAAGCCAATTACGTTGTCATTTGTCAATAGAGTTGTGTGTAGTCTAACTGAGGATAGATTGTATATGAGAAAAGAAAAATATAATATAATATAATATAATATAATATATTATAATGATATATTTAAATATATTATATTATATTATATTATAAACAGGGGTAGGTGAGGATTCTCCCCTCGTGATGCCAGCTACCATGGTGGCTTAAGATGTCGTATTTGATCTGCCATTGACTTAGAATTATTAATTGAAAAAGTCTTACTTCACTGAAGGTATGATGGAACATAAAATATTTGACCTGCCATGGACTTAGAATTATTAATTAAAAAATTTAGTACAATAATTAAACATATCGTATTTGATTTAAATTATTAATTAAAAAACTCTAACTGAATCAATTTTTTTTTTATATAGCAAGCATGCATCATCCATTATACACTTATAATGCGTAAAATTTATTAAGTTTTTGCATGCCTATTAATAAATAATTAATTTATGTTACCAATGCAAGCTTACTGTATAAAAAAATAATATAAAATTTTTTTTCTTATTAATTCGTACAAGGTGGATGGGTAATGCCTCCTGAAACTTTAAACTTTTTCATGCATGATCAAATAAACAATGCTCAAAAAACTTCTCAACTTCCTATATAGGAGGGTTTTTTTTCCTTTGGATAGTATGTCTTAGAAAATTTATTTCAAGAATAGAATACTTTTTAAACTTCTATAAAACATAGATAATAAGTGCCAGTGATGCAGCCACGTCAGCCAAATTATTAGTATGGTAAAAAGAAAAAGTCTTCATGTACCACCTTTGATGCACAAAGACGTGCACTGGACATGCTCATTGGCCATGTGCCTGTATGGGAGCACGTGCGGGTACGCCACGGCCTAATGGGCGATGGCACGCGTGCCCGCATGCATGCCCAACCAATCGCTACACTCGGTGCATGCCTTCGTGCAACGAAAACGGTGCACAAAGACATTTTTGGTAGAAATTATTTATTGACTAGGTTATTTTTATTTTTTTATAAATTTTTAGAAAAGTTGACAGATAGATTGTAGGCTTGTGAGGAAAAAAAATATTGCCTTGAATTAATATTTTAATACATAAATCATATAAATTGCCTCATAGAAATGGTCACGTTCCAGAATGTTTAGCTGGTGACTTTGGGATGACAATTTAATTAGCATTTGGCCAAGACTATCCAAAAAAAAAAAAAGAAGCTACTAAAACGATTACAAAAGAATTTCCTTTCCCTCGTTGTATATATTCTTAGTTAAGCCTGTCACAATAATATAACACTAGCAGTGGGACGGCCATGTGATTTGGTATAGGAATAATTTAGATGGTCTGACGATTAGTAAAGCAAACTCAATGCTTGGATTTACACACTAGATGCAAGATCTCAAGAACAGGGGAAAAAAATAGTGCACAACAAAAATTAATAGGACAAAGATGAAGAACTACCTCTATTGAGAAAAAAAATTTGAATTATTCAATATGTCTAGTTTTATAGTAGACTGAAATATACCTTCAATGCTCAAACTTTTATCCAAAATTTATTTTAATTTTTAAACTTTTTTTGTTATAGTTTAGTCCTTCATATTTTAAGAATATTGCATTCTTAACATCTTGTTACATAGGTTAATTAAAATTTATGAAATAGCTGATGTCTCTCCCTAAAGCTAATACATGGTCCCTACATAGCAACTAAGTTTCAAGCTTGTAATGAGATGTAAGGAAGCTAATACATGGTCCCTACATAGCAACTAAGTTTCAAGCTTGTAATGAGATGTAAGGACAATATGTTAGCTATTTCATCAATTTTAATTAATTTTATTTTACAAGACGTCAAGAATATAACATTCTTAAAGCATGAGATAGATTTTAACGTCAAAAAGTCTTCCACAGAGGAAACTCCAAGGACCTGTAATACCTTTCTTTGAATGCATGAAGTTAGATAGTCAATATGACATACTCTATTTGAATGAATTAAGCATTCTACTTCAGGTTTTAAAAGTAGTGTAACGGCTGTATTAACTTAAAATGAATGTGTGGATTGTCACTTCATCCTACATAATAAGTTAGTATCGAACTTATAACAAGACGTTAGGATCTTAATTATTTTAGTTCAAAATAAATTTTGAGTGAAAGTTTAAGGACCAAAAGTATATTTTTGCCTTAATTATATTACATGATTTTACACGAATACTGGTTGGTTACCTATTAATCTTAAACTAGATCTTATAATCCAATCATAATTAGAATTACAAAATAAGATAGATAAAATAATAAAATTTTTAAAAAATAGAAGTAAGTCATGCGCATTTTCTCCTAATTCCAAACATAGCTTTTAAAAAACTTTTGCTCATCTTGGCTACATTTTACTTTTCTTACTAGCGTTTCAAGCTAAAGAGTTTCAATGATATGCCTCCCCTTGTTTTATCCTAATGGGTTCTCCTTTCTCATCACTGGAATTTAGCCAAAGGGGAACGAAGGGGAGCAGAGAGAATCTTGGCTTAATCCTGAAAGCATTGACTTAATATTTAAATATATAAATCATATAAGTACTAAAAGAACTGACTTAATATTTTAATACATAAATCATATAAAATTGCCTAATAGAAATGGTGACACTCCTTAATGTTTAGCTGATGGCCTTGGGATGATATTATAATTAGCAATTTGATCAAGACTATATATATATAAAAAGTAAGCTACTAAAAACGATCGCAAAAGAAGCTCCTTTCCCACGTATATATTCATGGTTAAACCTGTTGAAAGAATATAACAATAGCAGTGGGGCAGCCATGTGATTTGGTATAGTTATAATTTAGATGGTCTGACGATTAGTAAAGCAAACTCAATGCTTGGATCCACACACTAGATGCAAGATCTCAAGAAGAGGGGAAAAATATAGTTTACAACAAGTATTAATAGGAAAAAGATTAACCTAGCTCTGTTAAGAAGAAAATTTTGAATTATTCTATATTTCTAGTTTTATACTTTCGATGCTCAAACTCATGCTTAAAATTCATTTTAATTTCATAATTCTTTAATGTTATAGTCTAATATTTTATATTTTAGAAATATTACATTCTTAGCATTTTGTTATGTAAGGTTAATTAAAAATTATGAAATAGCTGATGTCTTCCCATAAGGCCAATACATGGTCCCTCCATAGCAACTAAGTTTTTGGCTTGTAACGGGATGTAAGAGTAATATGTCAATTATATCATCAATTTTAACTAATTACATATTATAAGACATCAAGAATATAACATTCTTAAAGCATTAGATAGACTTTAGCATTTAAAAGTTTCTCCCAAAGGAAAATCCAAGGACCTTTAATGTGTTTCTTTGGATGCAAGAAATTAGGTAATCAACATATATGGCATGCTCTGTTTGAATGAATTAAGCATTCCACCCTAGTTAACATGAGGAGCGCTAGATTTCAAATCAACAATTTTAACTAAAAGTTTTGGTTTGCATATGGCTTGTTTAAGTGCTAAACAAGGTGATCAAAGATTAGATAGACTTGCTTGAGCTCAATTAGATTAAGTTTGAAATAAATTTTATAAAAAAATATTAATATATTATTACTTATAAATAAAATTATTTTATGTCGATGTACAAAATTGATCTTCACATACTAATGATGAGGTGTGTCCTTGCTTAAATGTTCAAGCATCTTTTCAACCAAATATTTGCTTTCCTATACAAGAAAAAAAGACAAAGTGTAAAGAATCTTAAAGTGCAAAGAGAAATCTAGTTTACCTAGGATGGTTAAAGCTATTTTTAAAGACATATGGAGGTATTATTTATAGAGCCTGACTCTTGTATCGAATGACTCTTAATAATCCTAGTCTTGAAGAAGTAGCATCGGTGAACAAATATCTCTTAGATGGATTAATTAATTTCTTTTCAAAGTGAGTTTATATTAGATAAGAAGAGTCCTTATCAAATTAGAAAAGATTGGATGCTATAAAGGTGAGTCATTTTTTCATTAAGGTTACCTCTCTTTATGTTTCTTTCTAATTTGCGATATATTGTTATACAATTAGCTGACCAAATCTAACTACATCACTTACCCTCATTTTTGGAGCATAAGTCTACACTCAAGTCAAGAAAGTAGTTTAGATTTCCATGTGATTGATCTATCTCAAGCTTATTAACCTTTTTTTTATGGCCAAACTATGAGATAGCTCACCTTTGATCGAGTTATCATGTAGCTTTAGTTGAATTATCATATAGCTTATTTTTGACCAAACTATCATATTACTCATGAAATTAATAGTTTATTAAATATAATATTTATAATATATAATTAAAAATATAATAAAGATAAAAAATTCTTCACTTCAAAACCAACCTCAGGAAATAGTAGGGGAGGCAATAGTACCGATCAATTATAAAATATTTTATTAATTAAAAAAATAAAAAACTACAACTTCATCACCTAATAAATTAATTTTTTATTCAAATAATAATTTTATAAATTTTTTAACTTAAAAAATTAATAATTTTGATATTTTAGTCTAGTTGCAAGAATATGAAAATAATTTTTCTATGCTTGCCGCCGTGGCTTATAATCTACCGACTCCTTTGGTGTCCATAATCACATTGCAATTTGCCTTTACTACATGAAAATGGGTACTCAACAACAGAGAAAACCGATTGAAGCTCGAAATAATGAAATTGCTGGTCTGTCTCAAGGCCTCAAACAACATAGAAGATAGGATGCAAGACCAAAAGAATGATAAAAATGAAGAGTTCCCCTCAAAAAATGAAAAAGTAGATGATGAAATCGTAGGCAAAAGCAAAAAGTTGAACCTTTGCCTATGAGTTTGATTAATTTCGTCGGCAAAGGTTTAGCTAGCCTTTGTCTACAATTTTATGAAATCGTAGGCAAATATTTTTTCTAAACCTTTGCTTACGAAATTATTCAAACTCGTAGGCAAAAGAGACCTTTCCTTATGATTTTTTAAAATCGTAAAAAATTGTAGGAAAAGGTTTTATAGTGAAAGAATTTCTAATATCAAGTATATTTTATTATTATTATCATGAAAATATCTTTTCCTACAATAAAATTCAAAATGTAGGGAAAGGCCTCCTATGGAAAATCTTTACCTACGATTTTAATGAAAATTATAGATTTTTTTTTTGAATCAACAAATTTTTAAAGGCAAAATTACTCATCAATTTTTTTAATTAAATAATAAGCCTTTCTCTATAATTTTTATGAAACTCATGGCAAAGACTTTTTTCTGAACCTTTGCCTACGTTATTCGTAAAAATTGTAGGCAAAGACCCTCGCCTTCTACATAGCAGGCATGCCTCCCTCCCATTCCCTCAACCCAATTTCAAAAAGAAGCCCCATGAGCTTTCCTCTCCTCTCACATTCACCATGGCCTACGACCTCCTCTTCCCCCTCCTCCTTGCCCTTGTCTCCGGCTCCCTCGCCGGCAGCATTTGATGTTAGATGACATATTTGAAAAATATGCATTCATGGTGCAGTTTGAGTTGATCGGGTGTTCCAAAACGGTAGAAGCACATTGTGATGATGTATGAAATATAAGAAGAAACATTCCCCACCAAATGCAACTGGACAGAGAATCAAAGTAGCAATAGCAAACATATAGAATGAATCAAATTGTGCGGTGAATCTATTCATCAACAAATCGTAGCCCTTGTTACAGTTTTATCCCACGGTCTTTTCAAATAGATTGCGCGGTGAATCACAGTGAATCCATTCATGACCAAGCTGTAAACCAAGGGAGATCCTACTTCATGTTATGTGATGAGGTAAGCCTTGTTGATTATATGTAGCGGGGAAAGCGAGATGAAATCGAAATGAGAACGAAAAGACCGTGAGAGTCTGTGGCCGCGCACTAGTTCTCCATGTTGGAAAAAGTTAAATTAAAAAAAAAAAAGACCGGACGGCTTCATTGACGCAACATTTCGTTGGAACGTTGCGTCAACGTTGTGCCAAATAATTTATTTTATAAATCATTTTTAACGTAATTTAGGACTAACGGTTATTAGGCCTTTAAGGCCATTATGGGCCGAGCGTTGGAGATTTTATGGCCGAGCCTATAAATAGCTTAGAGATCAGATTGAGGGAAGGTATCAATTAGAATAATTTGGAGTAGCCCTATATGATTTGTTTTATCTCATTTTATTTTTATATATTTTATTGATCTTTTAGGTATCTGAAGGTAATTTTTGGGTTTGCACCTCCACACGATCGTGCTCGTAGTAGGAGGATCAGGTCAAGCCGAGTCGTTGTACCTTTGGAACAGATCGCCAACAAACTGCACGAAGGGGCAAAAATCTGATCCTTAGGGCAGTGTCTAACACTTCGGTCCTGGTTTGATCCATCTTATCTTTGGTTTTACTTTATTTGTATATTTAAATTTCTTTAACATATTTCTAACAATTTTAGAAAGGGATTTTTTGTAAGATAAAAAACCATTTTCCAACAGCTAAGGATCAGATTTTTTTCCTTCTTTTCTAGAAATTGCTAGATTTTCATTCCATCTTCTTATTCTGTTTTTTCATTTGCTCAACATATAAAGTTTTCATGCCACCCTGAAACACCTGTGCATTAATGGTGCAAATGTTGCTATGCTAAATTATGATCATCCATAATTATCTCTTGAAATACTGCTCGCTAATATAATGTTGACAGTAAATTTTATCTATGTCTTGACTCTAAATAATTTTATCTAATTTTTTATTTGACTTAATGTTTATTCCATTTCTTTTTGATGTTATACATGCTGCTTGACTAAGAGGGTCACTCCACAAATATTACCAAGACTGATAATAGTAAATTTACTTGGAATGTTATTAGTTTCTTGTTTATATCATATTTTCTCCAATATTAACGTGGTTTTCCTTATGTAGACTGTTATGAACCAAAGTTTCCCATCATGATTAATATTTCTCTTCATTGCACCACTACTCCTCAAAACCCTATAGAGATCTTATTGCTAAATGAGATGCTTTTTGCCTTAATGGTAAATTGGAGACTTGGACATGGTCACTGGCACCACATAACCAACCATATCTTAACTTGGAAACTACTATCAATTTAGAAGGTAGTTTGCACTGCAATGAAAATTGTGACATTATGTGAATTATGGTTCATCTCATCCCTCCACCATTCATGCATCTTACATTCTCAGCCATACATATTATTGTTGTCTTTTCTTCTCATGTACAAGACATCCCTAATGTTAGGGTAGCTACATATCTGAGATTCATGAGGGGATGTTTGGATGCCCAGGCCCTTTTATGCTAATTGCCTGCGCATGTACAGGTCTTTCTTTTCGAGAAGAAGTGAGAAAGAGAGAGTCAGAGGGATGGTGAAGCCTTTTAATCGCCATGTTTTGATTTTTGGGAATAAGAAAAATCACCTTTTAGATGGGACAGCCTGTCACCAAAATATCAGGATTGGTTGCTTGACAGAATTTCAATTTCTCCAATTTTTTCTTGCCTTCTTAACTACAAACACTTAGATGGTTCAATGGATTTGTGGACATGTACATTTGAAGTTATAATTTTACTACTAACAGCATGTAGTATTTTTCTAAAATTTTTACTGTCAACAACTCTATCAAACGGGACCTAAGTTGAAATTATAATTTTCCCTATTTTATATTTATCAGGTTTGATGTTATCTTGTTATTTACATGACAATGACAATCTGGTCAATAAGGGTGCATGCTTGGCATGGCCATAGGGTCAATTAATGGACAACTGCATTGTATCTCATGATGAACCTAATTTCCATGCCTATACAAGTCGCTATTTTTCACTTATTGTTCTGTACTAATAAAATGTGGATAGATGCGATACACATGGGAGGAAATTTTAATGTTACATGACCAAAAACAATGCCATGAGGGCTTTCTTGAGTGTTAATATATTTATATAGGGAGAGGTGCAGAGCCATCTTCTTTATACATAGCATGAGGGCATTCTTGTCCATGAAAGTGAAAGAAAAAAAAGTCCTTAACCAGATAATGGTTGGTTTAGTAATGGTTGCATTAATGGTGGGTTAAGCAAGTGCTAATCAGACAGTGAATTACTTTGTTCACTGGATAGATGGACAAGGGGTGAAGTCATCAAACAGGTGGTTAACCATTCAGCATGCAAACAAAGCCTTATTGAAAAACACATGCTTGCACTTGTGCACATGATATATGCGTGCTTGTATATAGATATATTTTGATATCATCTTATTATTTAACTTTCAAGTGCAGCTACTAGCATATATATTTGCATTCTTACATAAATGCAAAAGTTTTTCTGTTCCAGATTAAGTGTTTTCTGGTATAGTGATCAATATTTAATATCTCCTAGTTGTGTTGAAGTTGCTAGACAAAAGTGACAGTATTGGGCAAATACTTATTGCTTACCTACTATTGTGAATCTTTTATGTTACCAAATGGCAAAGAATGGATGAACTTGGATGCTGTGACAAGGTATGTCATTTAAATGCTCTATTTTGAGTCTCTTGAAATCTATTGCCATGAGATTTAATAAAAGTTTTTATAATTTACTCATGACTGTTGGAATATCCAACTTATTGTTTATCTTGTATTTGGATATTCAATTCTAATATATCTTTGCTTGATTCACTTATTTAAGGTGTATATATATATATATATTGGAATTTTCCGAGAAGAATTTGGCAAATCAATTAACCAAGGAGTTATCTAGGAGTGGAGTCCTAGATTCATCGAGGGGGATGTGGCTTAAGCCCATTATTTGGTCGCCAGCAGTGGATACCCAACCTCTGTGATTGGTATCCCATGAATGAGGTTCAATATGGTAGAAACGAAGCTGATTGAGTGATCGCGTTAGAGCACAAATTTTTGAAAAATTTTCATCCCATCCCTATGATGAGTGCTCTTATAAAGTGACAAAGTAAATTTGTGTAAGGTTGAGTTATACTCTTAATGGATCCGAGGTAGGTTATCTGCAGGGTATTGTCACAAATACCCTTGAAGGATTCACCTATATGAGAATAGTCATATTAGGTCGTGACTAAAGGTTTGGGCTAACCTTAAAGAATTCTCATGAAAATTAAGGTACTAAGCGCAAGGCCTTTAATATGCGCTGACCGCTTAAACCCAATTGATCCATACTGTGTGTGTGATTAGTAGAAGTTGAGTCAAAGGACCTAGTTCAAGTCTAATCCACTATGGTTCCTTTAGATGTATACAATCAACACTAAGTGAGGTTCAAGTCCACATGATACCTCACCTATTGCGCAGTATAAGATGCCCTAAAATTTTTGTTATATTTAGTTATTTTTTTTTAATTTTATGGGAGATTGTTGGAAAAAGTTAAATAAAAAAAAGGGAGAGAACGCCCGTGATCGGACGGGCTTCATTGACGCAACGTTTCGTTAGAACGTTGCGGAACGTTGGAAGGCCAACGTTCACCAACGTTCAGAAATGTCCAAATAATTTATTTTGTAAGCCGTTTTTGACGTAATTTGGGGCTAACGGCTATTAGGCCTTTAAGGCCATTATGGGCCAAGCCGTTGGAGATTTTATGGGCCGAGCCTATAAATAGGCTTAGGGATTCAGATTGAGTGAAGGTATCAATCTAAATAATTTGGAGTAGCCCTATATGATTTGTTTTATCTCATTTTATTTTTATATATTTTATTGATCTTTTGGGCATTTAAAGGTAATAGTTGGGTTTGCACATCCATACGATCATGCTCGTAGTAGGAGGATCGGGTCGAGCTAGGTCCTTGTACCTTGGGGATAAATCGCCAATAACCTGCACGAAGGGGCAAAAATCTGATCCTTAGGGCAGTGTCTAACACGCTTCGATCCTGGTTTGATCCATCTTATCTTTGGTTTTACTTTATTTGTATATTTAAATTTTTTTAACATATTTCTAGCAATTTTAGAAAGAGATTTTTTTGTAAGATCAAAAACCATTTTCCAACACTCCATTATCGGTAGTGTCACGCCCCAGACCCAAAATTTGAGCTAGGGTGACAACCCGCCGCATGCTGGGCATGCAAGGCGTCTTAAACTTATTACATGAATCAATATAAAGCAATTTCCATATCCATGATTTGTTACAAACCAGAATTATCAGTCTTGGGCTATCCGCCCTACAAATAAATCTAAACTAAATCAAAATGATAAAACTAAGTCTTCTTAATAGAAAACTCCTTCTATCTCAATTATCCATCTTCATTCCTGAGGCTCTGAAAAACATTATGAGAATTTTATGAGCTCACACTCAATAAGTAAGCCTAATATAATTTCAAAATTTCATTTATCAGGCTATCAATAGGTTCATGTCATCAGATCAATTAGCTTAATTCAATAACAATTACATTGTTTATACTGTCATTATTATGTATCTCTACATTACATATCATGTGTAGCCCTCTTAAACATCCCCTAAGAGGAAGGGTCCTGGTACCAGTGTCTGTCATCTGTCATCTGTCATGTACACATCATGTGTAGCCCTCTTAAACATCCCCTAGAGGAAGGGTCCTGGTACCAGTGTCTGTCATCTGTCATCTGTCATGTACACATCATGTGTAGCCCTCTTAAACATCCCCTAAGAGGAAGGATTCTGGTACCAGTGTCTGTCATCTGTCATCTGTCATGTACACATCATGTGTAGCCCTCTTAAACATCCCCTAAGAGGAAGGGTGGTACCAGAGTCTGTCATCTGTCATGTTGTCATGTGTGAATCTGTCATGTGATAACCGAGGTGACACATAAAGTTTTACTGTCATTATCATGATTACATATTATCATAGTAATAACATGATTTTGCCAAATTAACATAATTACATTTAACTGTAATTTCACAGTTCAATAATTAATAAAATATAATACTTGACTTACTTACCACAGTACACGAATTTCACTTGATAACCCAGCTAATTGGACTCCTGGGCACCTACATAATCATTTTTCATTATTAAATTCCTAAAATCTGAATTATAAAATAATTCTTAAACTCTACCCAAACCACTTCACGGGCCCAACTTTGGGCTTGAATATCTCTCAATGTATACACCCAAATAGGGAAATAAAATTATTCCCAGAAACTAGAATAAATCCTGATTCGGGCCATATTTTATTTTTCATTCTCGGCCCGATACAGGGCCCAAAACATGGCTCAAACTGGGCTCAGAGACGGCCCAACAAGGCCCAAACAAACGGCCCATCGGCCCATTAATTTTTAACCCAGCTCCTCTGTTTCAAAAGAAACAGAGGAGCCGGATGCCGTGCCGGCGGCCAGGGCCGCCGCCGGCCAAATTGGAGGCGGTCCGGCCGCCGTTGGCCGGACCGTGGCCGGCCGCCGCCGCGGCCAGCCTCCCCCACCCTCTCTCTCTTCAATTTATATTTAACTTTCTTCTTCTTCTTCTTCCGCGCGTCTTCCACGGTGCCGGCGCCAATTCCGGCCAAATTGGCGTCGGTCCGGCCGCCATTGGCCGGACCAAAGCCGGCCATTGCCGTAGCCGACCTTCCCTTCCTCTCTCTCTCTAATTTCTCTCTCCCTCTCTTTCTCTCTCACTGTTTCCGCGGCTACGGATTACGCCGGCGGCACGGCCGGCCACCATGGCCGGCCGGACCTCCACCGGACGCACGCCCGGCGCCGGTGGAGGTCTCCGACCAAGGCCCAGGCCCGGCGAGGCGGCGAGCACACCGCCGGGCCCGAACCAAGGATCGGACCGGCGGTCTCGTTCACAGTCGTTTCTTCTCCCTCCTCCGCCCCCTCTCTCTCTCTTGTTCTCCGGCACCCCACCGGACGCCGCCCCCGGTGCCGGTGGGGTCGTCGGCCGGGGCTCAGGCCCGGCGAGGCGGCGGGCACGCCGCCGGGCCTGAACCAATCACGGAGAAGGAAGGGGAGAGCTGGGTTCTGTAACCCGGCTCCTCCCTCCTCTTCGTTTTTTTTTTTTTCTCTCTCAATTCTTCTCTCTCTCATGCATGGAGAGGACTTACCAGAGACAGCACGCTGGGGAAGAAGTCCGCACGAGGAGATGATGAGAAGGGGGCGTCCACGTATGGTGGGAAGGAGGGTTCTACACCATCTTTTATAGGCATTGCAGAGTCCCCAAATCAAGGGACTCTGTAATTAGATATACTTGAAATTTAAATATCTAGAGTCTATCATCATCTGATCACGTGATAACTCACGAGCAATTAAGATATACTGGAATTCAAATATCTGGAGTCTATCATCTGACCTCGTGATAACTCACGAGCAATTAAGATATACTGGAATTCAAATATCTGGAGTCTATCATCTGACCTCGTGATAACTCTCACGAGCAATTGAGAAATCTAGGGGATTACATTCTCCCCTCCTTATAAAAATTTCGGCCTCGAAATTGATAACTTTTATTAGAAAAATTAAAGGTCCAAATTTCTGTCCCAAGGACTAACAATCAACTAAAGTTAACAGTTTTCAATCATTAACTATTTTAAGATACAAATAGTCGTGGATACTTTTCTTTCATTTCTTCTTCCAGTTCCCAAGTAGCCTCTCTTTCAGAATGATTATTCCATTGCACCTTGACATAGGGAATGGTACGCCGTCTTAGAACTTGATCTTTGCGGTCTACGATACGCAAAGGATGCTCTTCATATGATAAATCTTTCTTCAACTGTATAGGCTCATATGCTATGACATGGCTGGGGTCAGAGATATACTTCCTCAGCATAGATACATGAAAAACATTGTGTACCCCAGATAGAATCGGAGGCAGTGCCAGGCTGTAAGCAACCTCTCCAACTCTGCTCAAGATCTCAAAAGGTCCAATATAACGTGGACTCAGCTTTCCTTTAATCCCAAATCTCATCACATCTTTGGTTGGTGATACCTTTAAGAAGACATGATCCCCAACCTGGAATTCCAATTCCCTTCTTCTGACATCAGCATAACTCTTTTGCCTGCTCTGAGCTGTACGAAGACGCTCCCTGATCAAATGCACCTTATCTACTGTTTGCTGAATCAGCTCAGGGCCTAGCAACTTCCTTTCCCCCACGTCATCCCAACATATAGGAGATCTGCACCTCCTACCATACAGAGCTTCAAATGGAGCCATCTGGATGCTGGCTTGGTAACTATTATTATATGCAAACTCCACCAAAGGTAAGTGGTTATCCCAAGCTCCACCCAAGTCCATCACACAGGCTCGCAACATGTCCTCCAGAATCTGTATGGTCCTCTCTGATTGTCCATCTGACTGGGGATGATAGGCTGTACTGAAGTTTAGTTTGGTTCCCATGGCCTTATGAAGGCTCTTCCAAAACTGGGACACAAACCTGGTATCTCTATCTGATACAATAGATACCGGAACACCATGGAGTCTCACGATCTGTTCAATATACAAATTAGCCAATCTTTCACTAGAGACCCCAACTCTGAAAGGTAGGAAATGAGCTGATTTTGTTAGTCTGTCCACAATGACCCAAACTGCATCGTTGCTCTTAGGAGTTTTGGGCAGACCAGTCACAAAGTCCATTGTAATCTTTTCCCATTTCCACTGTGGAATCATCAGAGACTGAAGAGGCCCTGCAGGCCTTTGATGCTCGGCTTTCACTTGCTGACACACCAAGCACTTGGCCACATACTGAGCAATCTCCCTCTTCATGCCTTTCCACCAAAAATTTTCCTTTAAGTCTCTGTACATCTTAGTGCCACCTGGATGCACAGTATAGGGAGAGTAGTGAGCCTCTTTCAAAATTTCAGCCTTTAGCTCTTCACTGTTTGGCACACAAAGTCTTCCTTCAAATTTCAGGGATCCATGAACTCCTGATTGTACCACTTCTTTAATCCTTTGTAGCTGGATCTTCCATCTGGGAGGACTTGATTCTGTCAACTAAGGTCAGTACAAGTGCTGCAATAAGTCCATCAGACTGCTGTACTCTCAACCAACCTCTTCTCCAGATCTCTCAATACGTGAGGCTGGGAGGTAATCATAGCAGCTAACTCAGAAGAGGATTTTCTGCTCAAGGCATCAGCTACTACATTGGCCTTCCCAGGATGATACTGTAGATTCAGGTCATAATCCTTCAATAGTTCCAACCACCTCCTCTGCCTTAAATTCAGCAAAATGTATTTTAAACTCTTATGATCTGTATACACATCACACGACACTCCATATAGATAATGCCGCCAAATCTTAGAGCAAAAACCACAGCAGCCAATTGTCATGAGTAGGATAATTTTGCTCATAAGGTTTCAGTTGTCTGGAGGCATAAGCTATCACTCTTTCATTCTGCATCAAAACACATCCCAATCCTTTTCGAGAGGCATCAGTGTATATAGTGAAACCTTCAGATCCCGTTGGAAGAACAAGAATGGGAGCTGACACCAGGCGCTGCTTTAACTCCTGAAAACTTTCCTCACACTCCACTGTCCAGTCAAACTTCACTCGCTTTTGGGTTAAGCGAGTTAGGGGTAGAGCAATGCGAGAAAAATTCTCCACAAATTTTCGGTAATACCCGGCTAATCCCAAGAAGCTTCTGACTTCTGCCACATTGGTAGGTCGGCTCCAGTTAGTGATAGCTTCAATCTTTTTCGGGTCCACAGATACACCATCTTTAGAGATTATATGACCCAAGAAAGCTACTTGATCCAACCAAAATTCACACTTCTTCAGCTTGGCATAAAGCTTCTTCTCTTGCAGAATCTGTAGCACAATTCTCAGGTGGTCCTCATGCTCCTTATGGCTCTTGGAATATATCAGAATATCATCAATGAAAACCACCACAAACTGATCCAGATATGGTTTAAAAATTCTGTTCATTAAGTCCATGAATGCTGCTGGGGCATTAGTTAACCCAAACGGCATCACCAAGAACTCATAGTGGCCATATCTGGTTCTAAATGCTGTCTTTGGTACATCCCCTTCTTTGACTTTAAGCTGATGGTACCCGGACCTAAGATCAATCTTTGAGAATATCCGGGCTCCTTGAAGTTGATCAAACAAGTCGTCAATCCTTGGCAGAGGATACTTATTTCGCACTGTTACTTTATTGATTCCCCGGTAATCAATGCAGAGTCGAAGACTGCCATCCTTCTTCTTAACAAATAGGACTGGAGCACCCCAAGGAGAAGCACTGGGTCTAATAAATCCTCGATCTAGGAGCTCTTGCAGTTGATCCTTCAGTTCTTTTAGCTCAGCCGGGGCCATACGGTAAGGGGCCTTTGATATAGGCCCAGTTCCAGGAACTAGATCAATAGAGAACTCGACTTCCCGATCAGGAGGTAAATTAGTCAAATCCTCAGGGAAGACATCTGGAAATTCTCGAGCTATGGGAATATCCTCCAACTTGGTCTCTTCTTGCTGAAGGTCCTTGACTACAGCAAGAAATCCTTGACCACCACTCATCAAATACTTTCCAGCCTGCATCGCTGATATGAACACTGAGGCTAGGTGTTTATGACCACCAATAAAACTGAACTCAGGCTGAGCGGACTAAGCCTGCAGAATCTGGTGCTGCAAGTCCCGTATCGACTGCGCCATACCCGAGAGAACCTGAAGCATCTCGGTCTGGAGTTGCTGCTGATCAGTCCCAACTGCATTGGCAGGGGCAGCAGCTACAGTGGCTTCTAGATCTCCCGGTTGGCAAGCATTACCAACCTGGGAACTCTCATCATTTTGTCGACTTCTAGTGCGACGTGCCATTCTTATTTCCTGATAAATTAGTTGTAATTAATATCACTGTAAACATTAATTGTTAGGCTTTCAAAGCATAATTTCTGAGATTCCTTTAAATTTATAATTTGTCTCTATGTCACTCTAGTGTTTTGCCTAAAGTGTCATCATGTATATGTCCCTAATGTCATAACCTCGTCGATAGGGTCAATTGATCATAACCACCAGGCACCAGGATTCTAGGGTGGCCCCCACAGGTTCAAGAGGTGGCTCCC
>UESW01004514.1:0-49550 GCA_900491605.1 Calamus simplicifolius
CCTCCGGCCAATAAGAAGGAGGTGCAGCTGCTAACTAGGAGGGTGGCAGCTCTGAGCCAGTTCTTATCGAAGTCAGCCAAGCGGTGCCTACCCTTCTTCAAGGCGTTGCGGAGGATAAATAACTTCGAATGGACAGAGGAGTACCAGAAAGCTTTTCGAGGGACTGAAAGAATTCTTATCTACCCCACTACTATTGTCGAAGCCGATGGAGGGGAAAGGCCTCTTCCTCTATCTCGCTGCCTCCCCGGAGGCAGTCAGCTTCGTCCTTGTCTGCGTGGATCCTAATGGGATGCAAAGGTCGATCTACTACATCAGCAAAGTGCTTTATGATGCGGAGACCAGGTATTCCAAAATTGAGAAGATTATCTTCGCACTAATAGTCTTCGCTCAATATCTTAGGCCTTACTTCCAAGCCCATCCGATCATGGTGCTCATGGACCAACATCTCAAGGCGATCTTGTTCGGTCCTGACACCTCCGGTCGACTGGCCAAGTGGGCAGTCAAGCTAGGAAAGTTTGATCTATCATTTTGACCGAGGTCGATCATGAAGTCCCAAGTCTTGGCGAACTTCTTGGTCGAATGTGCTTGGATCAAAGGGCAGTTGGAAGAGCCCTACATGGCACCCTCAGATGCTATGCCCAAGGAGGCAGGAGAAGACTGGATCCTCCATGTGGTTGGTGCATTGAATTCCCAAGGGAGCGAAGCAAGCCTCATCCTCGCAAGTCCAGAGGGGATGGTAGTGGAGTACGCCCTCCAATTTCTCTTCTAAGCTACTAATAACTAAGCCAAGTATGAAGCTTTGCTGACAGGAATAAATCTTGTGAGGGAGCTCAAAGTAAAGCATCTCAGAGCCTTCATCGACTCCCAACTCATCTCCGAACAAATTACCAAAGAGTATGAGGCCTGGGACCCCACCATGCCCTGATATCTGAGTAAGGTCCAATCACAGACCTCATTCTTTACTCATTTTAGCATCAGCTACATCCCCAGGGACAAGAATGCCGGGGCCGATGCCTTATCCTGCCTGGTCACCTGAGTTGATGGGGCCCTAGGGAGGACGTAAGTGAAGCATCTGGAGGTCCCGAGCATTAATGCAGTGGAGAAAACTCTGCCAGTCAACTAGGAACCTACCTGAATGGATGCATACGTCCATTACCTTACCAACGGCACCCTTTCCACCAATCATGGAGGTCAAGCTACTCAAGTGGAGAGCTTTGAAGTTTCTGGTGCTGGACAAACGACTATATCGAAGAACCTTCTCTTATCCTCTCCTCAGGTACGTTAGTCCTACGGATGCCGACTACATCCTCCATGAGATTTATGAAGATATCTGTATGAACCATCTAGGAGGCAGAGCGTTGGTGTATAAGGCCCTGTACCAGGGATACTATTGGCTTACCATGCTGGAGGACACCGCCGAGTTGGTTCGAAAGTGCGATAGTTGCCAGCGATACACCAACATTCAGCGGCAACCAACTTCCTAGCTAAGTCCTCTATCGGTCCCATGGCCCTTCGCCATGGACATCATGGGGCCATTCCCCCCGACCTTCGGTCAGTGAAAGTTCTACTCGTCACCATCGACCACTTCACTAAGTGGGTAGAGGCTGAAGCACTGGCAAAGATCATAGAGAGCAAGGTAAGGTCTTTCTTTTAAAAATTCATCATCTGCCGGTTCGAGCTATCCCACATCCTCATCACCGATAACAGCCGACAGTTTGACAATGCCCCTTTCAAGGAATTCTGCACTGAGTTAGGCATCTATCAGCGGTTTACTTCCGTCAGCCACCCGCAAACAAATGGGGCGGCCGAGATTACGAACTGGACCATCCTTCAGGGGCTTAGAACACGGTTGGATGAGTTTAAAGGAATATAGATGGAGAAACTCCTGAACATGCTCTGGGCATATTATACGATGCCAAGGACTTCCATTGGGGAGACTCCCTTTGGCCTCGTATTTGGGTCAGAGGCAGTCATCCCCATGGAGATCGGCATCCTTAGCCCCCAGGTAGAGTCGTACGATGAGAAGGAAAATCCTAATCAACTGCGAGCCAGCCTTGACTTTGTCGAGGAGGCATGCAATCGGGCACGACTCAAGATGGCTGCTTACCGCCAAAGAGCTGTAAAGTACTACAACGTCCATGTTTGCTCCAAAACATTTCTTCACGGGAATCTAGTCCTCAGGCAAGCCGAAGTCTCAAAGCCTACAGAAGGGGAAAAGCTGTCCCCAAACTGGGAGGGACCCTACCGAGTCACCGAGACACTTCATCGCGAAGCATATCGGATCAAAGGACTGGATGGGAGGCCAATTCCCCGCACATGAAATGCGGACAACCTCTGTCGGTACTATCAATGATGTACACACTCAGGTAATTGAAATAAAGATAAGTTTGAGTACCCCTTTTTTCAGCTCTGCAAGATAGGATTCAAAAGACTCTCGGGCATGGTCTCTAAGACTCCCGAGTCACCCTTCGGGATTCAAAAGGCTCTTAGGCATGGTCTCTAGAACTCCCGAGTCATCCTTCGGGGTTCAAAAGGCCCTCAAGCTTGGTATTAAATACCCTGAGTCACCCTTAGAGGTTCCAAAGGGGCGTTCAATCCCGACTCAAGCCTGACTCCAACATCAGCCCCAAGATCGACTCTAGCATCGACCTCAATATCAACTCAGAGCATATGGCCAACAGCCATCAGACTGCACAACCCAGCCGTGGATTCGCACAAGTGCAAAGCAAGGAACGATAAAACATACTACAAAAGCTATAAAAGCTAAGTGCTCAGAGACTCAAAGATTCAAAAGAAAATTTATTTTTTATTAATTGCCAAAAAGTTTACAAAAATGCTGACTCAAATCAGACCTCGGTACAAGGGCAAAACAAAAAAGAAAAAGAAAGAGAAAAGCCTTCAGGGCTCAGGGAGTATCGATCCATCATCGGCTGGTGCTGACCCATCATTAGATGGTCCCTCCACCACCAACGGCCCCTCTGGCTCCTCGTCGTCATCAGGCTCGAGGTCATCAAGGCCCGTGATGCCAAAGACCCTGGCCACCTTCTCCTTACATTCCTAGAAGCCTTGCAGGTAGACCCCGACGAAGGCCTCCGCCAGCTTGTCCTCAAAGGCAACAGAGTCTCGGTAGTGCTCTACTGCCTCTGCGACCTTCCTCTCGGTCGCCGCAGCCCTCTCATCGGAAGCTCGTGCCACTGCCTCCATCTTCGTCGCCCTCATGATCACCGTGCGCATATCCTCTGCAGTGTCGGCTGCCCTGGCATCGGTCATCCAGGCAATTACCTCGGCATCATCGGCGTGTTGCTCGGCCGCCTTCACCTCTAGGGTTATAGTGTGGAGTTGGAGGTTGTGCACGCTCAGCCTCACCTCGACATCCTCCAACTTTGCTTTAGCGATGCGGGCACGCTCGAGCTTGGTTGTTGCCTAATGCTTCGCCTTCTTGAGCTCCTCTACCTGCTCGGCGCGGACCGCTTCAAGTGTACTCTCAGCCCTCTTGGCTTAGGCCTGAGCAGCAAATGCATCCCGTCGGGCGCAGACAAGGACAGTGTTGGCTTGAACAGCGACTTCTCAAGCGGCGAACATGAAGTTCATCGATTGCACAAAGATAACCCTGTCAGCATACAATGTGAGAGAAAAACCTTATGAAGGCGAAGAGATACCTAACCAGAGTAGAGCTGAGAAGGCATTCTAGAAGAAGTCCATGGCCCACTAGCAATGGAGTTCTTCTTGGAACTCTGGCAGGTACACCTAGGCCAGCAGTCGCTCCACCATGCGGCCATGTTCATGAGGGATAGCCATGATGGGATCGCCCTCATCCTGCCTGCCTCCGGGGCTGGTCGATGCCAAGGTCGCAGGTGTAGAGCCGAAGATGGGCGATACCTCTTCACAGTCTCCTCCTCGGGCGATAGCCTCCTCCATCACCGACTCTATCACTGGACCCTCCACACCTACTTGCTCTCTTGCTGGCGGGCCTCCCTCTGGGATTGGCACAGTCACTGAGGGGGCCGGCTCCATACCCGAAGTGACCAGCTCCACTAACGGGGGGACCGCCTCGACCCCCAACTCCTATGGGGGTGACTCTGTGGTGAGGTTGATCGGTGAGGCGGGCTCCTGATCTGCCTGGTGCTCACTTGGAGGAGAGGCCAAAGAACGAAGGCAAGGCCTCTTCTCCGACCCCCTGACATCATCACTGGTGATCCTCTTCTTCTTCTTGACCGCCCTCTTTATGGCGTTGGCGAATATCCTCATGTCTGCACGTATCGGGAGCTAGGAGCCAATCAGTCAAAAAAGAAAAAAGAAAAAAAAGAGAAAAAGAGAAGGGAATGTCGGCGCTCATCATTGCTCGGGGCCAGACGTGCATATCGGAGTTTCTCCTCCGATAGAAGCTCTCGACAGAGGGGAACCCGAGAGGATAGCAATTGCTCACATACCTCCTGATCCCCTGGGATCACCGCCGAGTCCTTATTGGGCTCTAAGTTTGGGTCTCCCCAGCTCCGCCTCACCTCCTTAATGTGTGCAAAGAAGAATCGGGTCTTCCATCCTTTGATGGACAAAGGAAGGTTCAATTTAAGGGCTTGGTCGGGTCTGGGTGTGAATAACCACCACTCGATATCGGACTGACGGTGGAGAGTGTAGAGGCTATGGAACAAAGACACTCGACCCACTATACCAAGGTAGCCACATAGCACCATAAAGGCACAGATGGTCTAAAAAGAGTTCGGAACCAACTGTGCCGGCGTCAGGGCATATCTATGGAGTAGGTTGACAATGAAAGGGTGGAGGAAAAGCCGAAGTCCTGCCTTGAGAAACTCCTTGTACAAAGCGATCCCATTGGAAGGACCGAAGGTCACCCAGTCACTGGGTCCAAGGTCAGACAGTCTAACCTCCCCGGGAATCCTATAGGTGGCCTTAAGAGACTCCTATGTAGGCCGACTGAGGGTGGTGGTGGTGCTACGGTCGACAGTGGGCCTTGGATCGAGATCCCACCCACCGCCCGTAGTTGGATCAAAGGAATCCTGTTGGCCCAGATGGCAACCCAAGAGGGGGCGGTGAATTGGGTTCTTAAAAATTTAAGTCCTTTTTAACTTTAATGATTATTAGCAAGATGTGCAAGTGAGATTAACTAAAACAATATCCAAGCAAATAACAAGAGATAGAGTAGAGAAAATGAACACGGCAAACACAAAAGTTTTATAGTGGTTCGGTGTATCCAACACCTACATCCACTCCCAAGGATCACTTGGGTCCACTATAATCACCGATTACAGCTGAGTTGTTTTACAAGATCACAACTCTAACTTGTTGTTTTCACCGGGATCACAACGAACCCAGCTGGTTTTGCGGGCTTACCAGCACAAAACCCTACACGTTGTTTTGCGGGCTAACAACAAACCTACTCGTTGTTTTCACGGGATCACAACGAACCCAACACAAGCACTCCGGCTTGTAACGAGGTAAACCTACCTCCACTGATTCAATCCACTGATTGAACCAGTAACCAAGTGAAATCAAAGTATTTGTAACAAAATGCTCCTTCTTGAGCAGATATACAAATTTAAGAATAAATAAAAACTAGGGTTAGAAACGCCTGATGGTTTTCCGGATGATTGCAGCGATGGCTTTCTCCCTTTTCTCCTTGAAAGTTGAATCGATGCCTCAGCAAGATTCCTCAATCGTTGAAAAGCTTTGGAGAATGTGTTGCCTCTTTTTGAACTTGGGAATGGCTGAAGATTTTGCACGTTGGATTGCTTTTTGCCTTCCTCTTGAGCTTTGAGAGTCGATTAAATGATGCACACGAATCTCTCTCTCAAATGCAAAGATTGAATCTCTCCTTGAATCAAATGATTCTACAATACTCTCAGTTTTCCCTTTTTTTGATATTCAATAGGCTCTCTCTATTTTTCTCTCTTGCTCTTCTATTCTCTTTTCTTTTTCAATTTTCTATTTGAATCTGGCTCTTCTATTTATAGATCCTGAAAAGATATAGCCGTTAGACACAGTAAAATATAGCCGTTGATTCAAAATATTACCGTTGGTGCTGATGTGTCAACTCAAAAATTATCGCCCAGATTCCGTGGAGTCGGCTCGAGTACTGTGCGAGTCGGCTCGAACACGCGAATCCAGAAACGCACCAAAAAGTGAATCTTCAGGGGTCGACTCGCGAAAAGCTGGGAGTCGACTCTTGACTTTCAGGGGTCGACTCGCGAAGAGCTGGGAGTCGACTCGAGAGGCACTCAAAAATGAGTCTTTCTGCCGTCTGAGCGAGTCGGCTCGCACAGTCGAGTCGGCTCGAGAAGGTTCAGGGGTCGACTCTTGAAAACTCAAGTGTCGACTCGAGACAACATTAAAAATCAGATAACACAGGAGTCGACTCGGAAACTCTCGAGTCGGCTCGGGACTGATACAAAAATCAGAAAACATTCTGATTTGCTTTGAAAATCATCCCAACCAATTTTGAAATATAAATATGACTTGAATAATGTTGATTTAACAGTAATGCTCAATTTCAAAGCATTTTCATTAATTCATTGATCTTTAAAAGAGTGGTATAGAAATCATTTTTGAATTCATAAGTATAGCTCACTGAAACATATATTCAATTGATTCAAAAACTCATTACACATTAACAGTTCATAGTTTCCAATTTGAAATTGCTCATAGTAAGAATATTTCATTGATTGACTTAACATGTTCATAGCCTTTTAGAAAGTAAAGTAATGTCTTTTGGAAATCATCAAAATCAATAAGTTGGGGCAATTATGTTTCAATAATTTCTCAACAATCTCCCCCTTTTTGATGATGACAAAAACATTAAGTATATGCGAGTTAAACTTGAAAAAAATTTGTGATTCTATAATCAAAAATTTATGTTCATGGAAAGGCTCCCCCTCAATGAGGTAGCTCCCCCTATGAAACTCAGTTTTATAATTCATTCAAAATTTTAAATTTTGAGCTTTGANTTGTGATTCTATAATCAAAAATTTATGTTCATGGAAAGGCTCCCCCTCAATGAGGTAGCTCCCCCTATGAAACTCAGTTTTATAATTCATTCAAAATTTTTAAATTTTAAGCTTTGAGCAAATGATACTTAAGTTATCTCTTCCCCTTAATAATACTCAAAATTTTCTCCCCCTTTCAGAGTCTTAAATTGCATATACGATTAAATACATTTTCTCCCTTTTAATGATTTCTTCCTCTTAAAGAAACTTAACAAACTTGAATCAAATTGAAAGCATATACGATTTAAATATTTCTCCCCCTTTTTTGTAATCAACAAAAAGGTTAAGAAATACATTAATGTATTCAAGGTATATTTCAACTTATTTAATATTAAACATCATATCTCAAATGTACACAACATTGAAATGAACTGAATTTCATTAACATCAAAAAGCATTACATCAAAGTTCAATTACTACAAATAACTGCAAATTACATAACTGCAAATTTCACATTCATTACATCAAACTCAAATACATAAAGAGAAATCAAAAATGTTGCCTAGTAATTCTAGTTAAGTGTTCTATAATCTTATGCATTCCTTCACATTGAATCTTGACATAATCTTTTAGTTTTTCATCAACAAACTTGCATGCACTTGAAATTTTGTCTTGAAGCTCTGCATTACTTTTGCATAAGTCTCACCATCTCCACAAATATCCTTCAATTCTTCAAATATATTCTTCAAATCTTCATTTAGAGAGGAGGTGGATGAGCTAACATTGGCTTCAATAGAAGATACTCGATCATTAATAGAATAAAGTGCTTCCTTCAAGTTCATAAATTTTTCATCAAATTCAGTCTTCAATCTAGTCTCATGCTCAATTAACTCTGATTTGAATAGAGACCTAAGCTGCTCTAATTGAGTGTCTGAAAAACTGACAGATGTAGAAGCAGAGGTCTGAACTGGAGCAGATGTAGATGCAGAAGCAGGAACTGGAATATCTGATGGAGCTGGAACTGGGTCTGGTATGAATGAAGTCTGAGGTGGCTCTGGAGATGAATGTCTAGGTGCCTCAGCTCTATCCTCTGAACTGTTCTTCCTTTCCCAAATTCCATTCCTTTTGATAAATCCCATTCTGTTGATAGTGGCCAAGGTATAATAGTCTGTGTGTCTCAATTCCTTCTTGGGCTCACTGTCACTAAACATAATCCCTTGGCTCCTGAACAACTGAGTCAAGATCATACCATAGGGAAGACATGATTTCCTTTACTTCCACAATCAGCCATGTACCATAAAATCATTCTAGGCAGATTAAAAGGCTTTCCTGATACTATAGCATCCATAATAAAAATGTCCCTCTCTGAAACATAGTCAAACCTGCCAGTCTTGGGAAATAAAACCTACTGCAGATATTATGTAAAAGCCTTAGCTCCAATGGTAGTTGACTTGCAAGAACTTCCTCAAATCCTTCAAAGTCCCTATGTAATAGTCTGGTGAGAGCAGGAGATCTATCCTCTGAGGCAAATGTGCATGGTCCAGACAATGGTAGGTCTAAAAGTCTAGATAAGATGGTGTCAGTAATGTTTAGACCTATGCCTCTCACTATGCTTACTAACCCATTGTCTCCTCTAGTCAAATTCTTATAAAATTCTTTTACCAAAGCTGGATAAGTAGGACAATCCAATGAACAAATTTTCTCAAGTCCCATTTCTAATAACTGTCTTCCTATAATGAATCCCTCATTTTCAAAAGCTCAAAATTGACCTTCCTCCCCGTTGTCACAACTCTACTAGCAAGGAGGTCTACCTGAGGGTTGGAAGCTGGAACAGGAGAATCACTGGAGAAGAAGACGTAGAATCCACGGACGGCTCGCGGACGGGTCGTCGCACAGTCCTTTTCCTCTTCATCCCGGCGCCTCTACTGCTAGCTCCACGCGTTTTGGGTGCCATAGATATGAGTGGAGTGATTAATCGGAAGTATTTGGAAGATTTGGAGGGTTTGGGAGATTTTTGTAGAGAGAAACGAAAGATTAGAAATGATAGGAATGACCGTCGGGTCGACTCGTGCCCTAGATAATCAACCTGGGACCACGTCGAGTCGACTCGCGCATAACCTCGAGTCGGCTCGCCTAAATCACAGAGAGAAATCCCGAACTCGAGTCGACTCGCTCATACCAGGAGTCGGCTCCCAAGTTTCAGAGAAACTCGAGTCGACTCCGGTACACACCGAGTCGGCTCGGAGACCATTTCAGAACAAAAAGATTGAAAATTTTCTGAATGTTTGAAATGATTCCGGATTTGATTTTGAGTATGATTCATAATCATTGAGTCTTGATAAATCATTTTGATATGAATTCTAGATAATATTTCCTTAAGATTTTGAGGGATTGAAAGAATTCTAGATGCATTTCCTTAAGTATTTCAAAATTTATTCAAAAGGATTACAAATTCCTAATTCTCCTCTAAGATATTCAAACCTTTCTTCACTTAGGGGTTTTGTAAAGATGTCAGCTAATTGTTCTTCAGTGTTTACATAATCTAAACAAATTTCATCATTAGCTACATGTTCTCTTATAAAATGATATCTAATTTCTATGTGTTTTGTCCTTGAGTGTTGAATTGGATTTTTCGTTAAATTGATTGCGCTAGTATTATCACATTTTATGGGTGTCTTATTAAGTTTGATACCATAGTCTTCAAGTTGTCGCTTAATCCATAGGATTTGCGCACAGCAACTTCCAGCTGCTACATATTCAGCTTCAGTAGTTGATAATGCAACTGAATTTTGCTTTTTGCTAAACCATGTGATTAAGTTACTGCCTAAGAAATGGCATGCACCACTTGTGCTTTTTCTATCAATTTTACATCCGGCATAATCAGAATCTGAATATGCAATTAGGTTTAATGTGGAGTCTCTAGAATACCATAAACCTACATCTTTTGTGCCATTTAGATATCTTAAAATTCTTTTAACAGCTATTAAATGTGATTCTTTAGGTTCAGCTTGAAATCTAGCACACAAACATACTGCAAACATTATATCTGGTCTACTTGCTGTTAAATAGAGAAGGGATCCGATAATACCTCGATAATACTTCTGATCAACCTTCTTACCTTCTTCGTCTTTGTCTAGCTTGCATGAAGGACTCATTGGTGTTCCAAGGGGTTTCATTGTTTCCATACCAAACTTTTTGAGTAGTTCTCTTGTGTACTTGGTTTGGTTGATAAAATTCCCTCCTTACATTGTTTGATCTGGAGTCCAAGGAAGAAGTTGAGTTCTCCCATCATGCTCATCTCGAATTCTCCCTGCATTAACTTTGCAAATTCTTGACAAAGATTCGTTAGTAGCACCAAAAATAATGTCATCTACGTATATTTGTACTACAAGTAAATCTTTACCTTTTCTTTTTAAAAAAGTTTTTCACATTTCCTCTTGTAAAATCATTTTCTATTAAAATTTACTTAACCTATCATACCAAGCTCTAGGTGCTTGTTTCAAACCATATAAAGCTTTGTGCAATTTAAAAACGTGATTTGAAAACTCGTGATCTTCAAAACCTGGTGGTTGTTCTACATAAACTTCTTCATTAATAAGTCCATTTAAAAATGCGCTTTTTACATCCATTTGAAATAGGTTAAATTCATATGACATGCAAATGCAAGTAAAAGTCTAATGGCTTCTAGTCTAGCTACAGGTGCAAAGGTTTCATCAAAATCAATACCTTCTTCTTGACTATATCCTTTAGCAACCAATCTAGCTTTGTTTCTAATTACTATGCCATTTTCATCTAACTTATTTCTAAAAACCCATTTAGTTCCTATAATTGAATGGTTTTTAGGTCTTTCCACTAAAGTCCAAACATTATTCCTAGTGAATTGATTAAGTTCTTCTTGCATAGCTAACATCCAATTATTATCTTTTTCGGCTTCTTCAATGGTTTTAGGTTCTATATGAGAGACAAATGCAAGATGATTACTAATATTTCTCATAAATGATCTAGTTCTTATTCCTTGAGAAGGATCACCTATAATCAATTCCTTAGGATGACTATAAGCATATCTCCAGTCTCTTGGAAGATCTACATCATTATGATCATTATTAACATCATCATCCTTATGTGAATCATTATCTTTAGCCTGTTGTTCATGATCAGAAGATACTTCAATATTAAGTTTTTCAAGATCTTTTTCAATTATGTTTGTATCTTCCTCATCATTAATCTTTTCAGATCCAGTAGTTAAAGATTCATCGAATACTACATGAATAGATTCTTCTACTATTAAGGTTTTCTTGTTAAAGATTCTATATGCCTTACTAGTTGTTGAATAACCTAGAAAAATTCCTTCATCTGATTTAGCATCAAATTTTCCTAAGTTGTTTTTACCATTATTATGAATGAAGCATTTACATCCAAATGCATGAAAGTATTTTATATTTGGTTTTCTTTCATTCCATAATTCATAAGGTGTTTTCTTTAATATTGGTCTTATTAAAGCTCTATTTAATATGTAACATGCTGTGTTAATTGCTTCCGCCCAAAAATACTTTGGTAAGTTGCTTTCACATAGCATGGTACGGGCCATGTCTTCTAAAGTCCTATTCTTTCTTTCAACTACACCGTTTTGTTGTGGAGTCCTAGGGGCTGAAAAATTATGATTAATTCCATTTTCAGTGCAGAAATTTTCAAATAAGTGATTTTCAAATTCTGTTCCATGATCACTTCTTAGAGATACTATAGTAGTGTTTTTCTCATTTGTGACTTTCTTGAAGAATTTCAAGAATATCGAGAAAGTCTCATCTTTGTGAGCTAAAAACATTACCCAAGTATATCTAGAGTAATCATCTACTATCACTAGACCATATTTCTTTCCACCTAGACTTGTGGTTCTAGTTGGTCCAAATAGGTCCATGTGAAGTAGCTCTAGTGGCCTAGAAGTTGAAACAATGTTTTTAGATTTGAAAGAACTCCTAGTTTGTTTTCCAAATTGACATGCATCACAGATTTTATTATTTTCAAAATCTAATTTAGGTAAACCTTTGACTAAATCCATTTTAATTAGTTTTGAAATAAGGTGTGTGCTTGCATGACCTAATCTACGATGCCACAACCAACTAATATCATTAATGTTAGCATTATCAGCAATTAGGCAATGACTACTCTCAGAAGTTTTGTCTAAGTCAACTAAGTATACATTGCCAAATCTATAACCAGTAAAAACAATGCTATCATTAATGGGATTAGATACTATGCAAATAGAAGATTTGAATCTAACATCAAAGTTCTTATCACATAGTTGGCTAATACTAATCAAATTGTGCTTTAAACCATCAACATAAAGTACATTTTCAATAGATATGGATGGAGTTATGCGAACTTTACCAAGGCCCAAAATTTGACCTTTACCGTTATCGCCAAATGTCACAACTCCACCTTTCTTTTCTTCTAGGGTGATGAATTCCTCTTTGTCACCCGTCATATGTCTTGAGCAGCCGCTATCAAGATACCACTTTTTCTTTGATCTTTTGGCTACCAGACATTCCTGCAACATAATTTAGACTTTATGTTTAGGTACCCAAGCTTTCTTGGGTCCTTCATGGTTAGTAGACACAAAAATAGTTCCTTTAGGAACCCATATTTTCTTTGTTCCATTGTTATTTTTCAATTTCTTGTTGTTCATTAAGGTTTTACATTCAAAGGATTTGTGTCCTTTTTGATTGCATTTAAAACAAGTAATATTACTTTGGTTAGCTTTTACAAAAATATTTTTTAATGATTTTTGTTTTCTTAAAGTGTTATACCCTAACCCAGCTTTGTCAAAAACAGCCTTTTGACTATCTAGAATCATGTTTAATTTAGTTGAGCTTAAAGTGAATTTCTCAACAATGTCCTTATATTTTTTAACATCTTTCTTAAGAGAGTCAATTTCTTTAGCTTGCTGTTCTTTATCTAAAGCTAAAGTTTCTATTTTATCTTTTAAGTCTTTAGTTGAGTTTTTAGTTTCAGATTTTAATGAATCTATTTCTTGATTAATATTTTCTTTTTCTTTCCTAAGTTCTTCTTTTTCATTAGTTAATTTCTTAACTTCTAAAGCTAATTCATTTTTACTTTTAGCTAAACTAATGTTATCATTTTTCACAGATTTAAATTTCTTTTTCAACAATTTAAAATCTATCATAAGTTCATTAAAAGCCTCAAACATTTCATCAAAAGTAAAATCATCATTTGAGTCTTCAGAACTTACCTCATTGTCGCAGTCGTCGTCGTTGGCCATGAAGCAGATGTTGGCAACTTCCTTTTGCTCTTCTTCTTCCGATGAAGAAGACTCATCAGACCATGTTGCCATGTATGCTTTCTTCTTTTTCTTGTAGGCCTTTTTCAGCAAAGGACAATCATATTTAAAGTGCCCTGGCTTTTTGCACTCATAACATATTAAGGGCTCTTTTTCTTTTTCTTTCTCCTTGTCCTTTTTCTTATCCTTATCTCCATCATTTCTTGCTCCAAATTTCTTTTTGTGGAATGGCCTTTTCTCATAAATCTCCTGAATTTCTTGGCCAAGAGAGCAGTTTCATCATCATCTTCATCACTATCATCACTGCTGCTCTCTTCCACTTCTTTTGCAGCCTTTAGAGCAATGGTTTTCTTCTTTTAGTTTCCTCCTCAATATGCTGCCTCATTGTCAATTCGTGGGTCATGAGAGATCCTAGAAGCTCCTCTAAGGGTAGTGCATTGAGGTCTTTGGCTTCTTGGATTGCTGTGACTTTTGCTTCCCACGATCTTGGCAATGACCTGAGTATTTTGCGAACAAGATCAGCATTAGTATAAACTTTTCCTAGACTTTTCAAACCATTCACAATATCGGTGAATCTAGTGAACATGCATGTGATGGTTTCAGCTTGTTCCATTGTGAACAATTCATATTTATGAACCAAAATATTTATCTTTGATTCTTTTACTTGGTTTGTTCCTTCATGTGTAATTTCCAACCTATCCCATATTTCTTTAGCGGAATTACAAGTAGAGATGCGGTTGAATTCATTTGAATCTAAGGAACAATATAAGATATTAATGGCTTTGGCATTAAGTTGAGCCATTCTCCTATCATTATCATTCCAATCCCTTTCGGGCTTTGGAACAATAGTGCCATCAATAAGGTGTGTGGGTGTACTAGGTCCATTATAATTACTCCCCACAATTCATAATCAGATGCTTGAATGAATATCCTCATTCTAGCTTTCCAATATGAATAGTTGGTTCCATTAAAAAGAGGAGGTCTATTCGTAGAATGACCTTCAGCAAAGCAAGAACCACTTTGTGTTGCCATAATGACCTTTAGCTCTTGATCGTGAGATCAAACTCTAAATGAGCACTATGCTCTGATACCAATTGTTGGCCCAGATGGCAACCCAAGAGGGGGGGGGTGAATTGGGTTCTTAAAAATTTAAGTCCTTTTTAACTTCAATAGATGTATTATCAATATATGCAAGAGAGATTAACTTAAAACAATATCCAAGCAATTAACAAGAGATATAGAGTGAGAGAAAATGAACACGGCAAACACAAAAGTTTTATAGTGGTTCGGTGTATCCAACACCTACATCCACTCCCAAGGATCACTTGGGTCCACTATAATCACACCGATTACAGCTGAGTTGTTTTACAAGATCACAACTCTAACTTGTTGTTTTCACCGGGATCACAACGAACCCAGCTGGTTTTGCGGGCTTACCAGCACAAAACCCTACACGTTGTTTTGCGGGCTAACAACAAACCTAACTCGTTGTTTTCACGGGATCACAACGAACCCAGCACAAGCACTCCGGCTTGCAACGAGGTAAACTACCTCCACTGATTCAATCCACTGATTGAACCAGTAACCAAGTGAAATCAAAGTATTTGTAACAAAATGCTCCTTCTTGAGCAGATATACAAATTTAAGAATAAATAAAAACTAGGGTTAGAAACGCCTGATGGTTTTCCGGATGATTGCAGCGATGGCTTTCTCCCTTTTCTCCTTGAAAAGTTGAATCGATGCCTCAGCAAGATTCCTCAATCGTTGAAAAGCTTTGGAGAATGTGTTGCCTCTTTTTGAACTTGGGAATGGCTGAAGATTTTGCACGTTGGATTGCTTTTTGCCTTCCTCTTGAGCTTTGAGAGTCGATTAAATGATGCACACGAATCTCTCTCTCAAATGCAAAGATTGAATCTCTCCTTGAATCAAATGATTCTACAATACTCTCAGTTTTCCCTTTTTTTTGATATTCAATAGGCTCTCTCTATTTTTCTCTCTTGCTCTTCTATTTCTCTTTTCTTTTTCAATCTCTTCTTTCTATTTGAATCTGGCTCTTCTATTTATAGATCCTGAAAAGATATAGCCGTTAGACACAGTAAAATATAGCCGTTGATTCAAAATATTACCGTTGGTGCTGATGTGTCAACTCAAAAATTATCGCCCAGATTCCGGGAGTCGGCTCGAGTACTGTGCGAGTCGGCTCGAACACGCGAATCCAGAAACGCACCAAAAAGTGAATCTTCAGGGGTCGACTCGCGAAAAGCTGGGAGTCGACTCTTGACTTTCAGGGGTCGACTCGCGAAAAGCTGGGAGTCGACTCGAGAGGCACTCAAAAATGAGTCTTTCTGCCGTCTGAGCGAGTCGGCTCGAGTACTGTGCGAGTCGGCTCGAGAAGGTTCAGGGGTCGACTCTTGAAAACTCAAGTGTCGACTCGAGACAACATTAAAAATCAGATAATCACAGGAGTCGACTCGGAAACTCTCGAGTCGGCTCGGGACTGATACAAAAATCAGAAAACATTCTGATTTGCTTTGAAAATCATCCCAACCAATTTTGAAATATAAATATGACTTGAATAATGTTGATTTAACAGTAATGCTCAATTTCAAAACATTTTCATTAATTCATTGATCTTTAAAAGAGTGGTATAGAAATCATTTTTGAATTCATAAGTATAGCTCACTGAAACATATATTCAATTGAAAGAAAACTCATTACACATTAACAGTTCATAGTTTCCAATTTGAAATTGCTCATAGTAAGAATATTTCATTGATTGACTTAACATGTTCATAGCCTTTTAGAAAGTAAAGTAATGTCTTTTGGAAATCATCAAAATCAATAAGTTGGGGCAATTATGTTTCAATAATTTCTCAACACATCTTTTCTTTGAATGATTTTAATTTTTAAAAAATAATAGAGCAAACCCATATCATCCATTACATATTTTCTCATTATATCACTTTTGAAAGTCAAAATCATATTCTCATTATTACCAATAATAATTAAATCATCAATATAAAGAGAGACAATGAGAATATCATCATCTTGCTTCTTCACATAAAGTATTGGTTCACTTCAACTTCTTAGGAAACCTTTTTTATTGAAGTAAATATCAATTTGAGAGTACCATGCTCGGGGTGCTTACTTCAACCAAACAATGCTTTCTTCAACTTGTATACCTTGCTTTTTTGACCTTTGATGATAAAGTCTTGAGGTTGTTCAGCATAAATTTCTTCTTTCAATACTTCATTCAAGAATGCTGACTCTACATCTAGTTGATGTAGTTTTCAACTTTATGTATTGTCATATAAATGAGAGTTCTAATTCTATCATGTTGAGCAATTGGTACAAATTTTTTTGATAATCAATACCATGTAGTTTAGAGTATCCTTTTGCTACCAATTTTGCTTCTTTTTCTTTTTGAATGGTCCCATAATTGTGTTTTGTCTTGTAGATCTACTTCAAGCCAATGATTTTCTTATCACTTGGTTTTTTCACTAACTCCCAAGTTTTATTCTTCTTAATTATATTAATTTCTTCTTGCATCGCTTTGTTCCACACTTCTTCATGCATAGCATTTTTATAAGTTTTAGGCTCAATCATGCAGAAATTACAAGAGGCATAAATGTCACTTAGTCTTTTTATTCTTGTGGGAGTAGAACTTGAAGGTGAACTTGAACTTGGGCTGGAGATAGACTCACACGTAGAGAAGTTTGTGGTGAACCTTTAACCTCATTTTCTTCATTTAGAGCATCATGAATTTCTTCATCAAGAGAAATTAATCAGGAGGATTGATGCTAAGGGATCTCGTTCTCCTTCGACACGAAGAGCGTGGCACCAATCTAGATGACCCCCAAGTTCAGCTTTGGATCTGGTGGGCTCTATACCAATTTTTGTTAAGATTGTTTCCAACATATAATATTTTTAAAAAAGAGAATCTGGGTAGAAATTGGAGAGGAAGGGTTTTTTGTCGAGATGAAAAGTAAATATAGGGTTTCATCATCATACCTCTCTACGTTATGTCTCGTTCTACGGTATTTTAAATATAATGCCCCTTATACATGTGAGTCTACCATACCCTACATAGGTTTATACATCAAAACATAATAAAATCGGTCCAACTATGTATAAGTCTAACACAGACTAAAATAAAAAATAAATAAAATATATAATTAGAAATTAATAACTATTATATTTTAATACTAGCTTTTTTTCTAAAAGAAAAAATTTTTCTGCACCGTCTTTGATGCAGAAAGTGCGCATCGAGTGTGCCTATTGACCGTGCGTCCGTGCGAACCCACGTGCGGGGCACGCTATGATCCATTGAGCCATGGCATATGCGCCCGTATGAACACATGGCCAATAGCCATGCCTAATATATATGTTCGTGCACCAAAAATAATGCACAAAGTCGTTTCCTTTCTAAAATTGTGTTGAGTTCTTGGGTAGGCCATTGGTAAAATGGCAGCAAAAAGAAGGAAGCATTTTCAATCTATACCTGAGTTTCATCCTAATATATCGTAAATATTTGTTAAATATTTATTGTTTATGGTTGTGGAGCTGTGCTCAAGTGGATGGAAGGTCTTAGAATCATTCAATGCACTGATTTCATGGGCATTTAGTGAGATAAATAAAGGTTAAATATTTTTATTGAATTGTTTGATAGTTTTGTTTGGTATTAATCAAGACAGAAATAATTTTTTACAATTTTATTATAAATTATATAATTATACTATTTTTAATAATTATATTTTTACTAAATAAATATATAATAATAATAATTTTGTTGTACTCTAAATTGATCAACCACTGTAATTTTTTTATAATAATTTTTTTTTGGCCAGTGCCAAAGAGCACCGCCTGCTGAAAGTCATTGATCAATATAAAGCTATTAATGTTTTGCTTTAGTAAAAAATATATTTATTAGTTTTATATTTTATAAATAAGATTATAAAAAAAATATTCCTATCGCAACAAAGTTACCATACGACCGTCCAAACCATCCTTGATTTAATTTAAAGTTATTAATCATTTGATATATGCATGATACAGTAGTAAATAACAAATATTTTATAGCTGATTTTAAAGGCAACCTAAACAATTTTTTCATCTGCTTTGTATCAAAAATAAAAATTCTAAAATTCTTCCTTCCTTCGAAGTGAAGAAATCGATTACATCAGTTAAATTACCAATAAAGTTTTTAATTTTATTTTGTCTTTCTTCTGTCTGCCATCTTTGCTTTGTTGTCCAACTCTCGGTTGTCACAGTACTCCTGTTCTCTCTCCCTTGTCTTTTTTCTATTTGTCATCTTCAGTCCATCTCTCTCTCTCTGTCTTTCTTCCAGCTATCATCTCGTCTGCCATCTTCGCTAGCCCTTTCGTTGGTCCTTTCGTTGTTATGGTGAGAACCCTCATTGGTCCTTTCTTTAAGTCCTTATATTAGTCTAGGATACTAACTACTGTGGTGAGAAGCTTGGTTGGTCCTTACTAATGGATTTCAAGATAATCCGAAGAACAAGAGAGTGGTGAGAATCCTGATTGATCCTTATTAATGGTTTAAGATTGGATTTCAAGATAATCTGAAGAGCAAGAGAGAAATTTGTATTGAGAAATTGGTGGGGATTGGAAGATCAAAGTAGGAAGAGCTGATTTATTTATTTTTAATTAATAGCCTAAAGGTTCACATCCCACTACAAAGAGATGATTAGATTTTTTTTAAATTAAAATTAGAAAGAAAACTAGATTCCTCTCTCTTAAAACAAGAAGATGGGAAACTGGTTCAGTCTGTTACACCACTTAAATTATCAATAAAATTTTAAGTTATGATTTTATTTTTTTAAAAAAAAATTAAAGAGTGCAGGTATGGACCTAAACTATCTTTCCGTAATTATTAAAAAATTACTCTTTTTACCTCGATGGTTTAAAGATTCACCCAAAATTTATACAAAAAAATTATTCTTATTATTTTACATTATTTGATTCCGATTGAATTTCTATTTGCTGTCCCTTATTAATTTTACATTAAAAAATATTAAAATTCATTATATCTATAATTATTACTCCTTTTTTTTTGTTACAAACGGATGATCATAAACACGCGTACCAGTCAACCCATAAATATCAGAGTACAAAATCTCCTGAAGAAACAAAGGACAGGGATCACCCTACCTCCAACACCAAAACCCTGAATGATGAACCACAGAAGCAGCCATTCAGTCGGCTGCCGAGTTAGCTTCTCGATGATATGGCGAATCTGGGCTCCCTGGGCCTCCCTCAAAATCTTTCATATATCATGTAAAAGCGGATTGGTAGGGGCTTGGACACCTCTATCCTTCCGCATCCACCCAATAGTAGTCATAGAATTACCTTCTATAATCAGGTTATAAGCATGGATTGTCCGAACCGCATAGGAGAGACCCACCCAAGCAGCATAGAGCTTAGACATAGGGACAGAGGAATCCAGGCTACCAAAACCACCAGCCACCAGCAGATCACCCTCAGGCCCACGTATGACGAAGCCGGAACCAGCAAGTCTACCTCGTACGCTTCCGTCAAAGTTGATTTTGATATACCCTGGAGGGGGGGCTCCCAAGAAATGAAAACCGTGTGCCGGATCGCTGCCAAAGCAGTAGGGGAACCCCAGAAGCCAGAGAAGTCAAAACCACCTTTATAGAAGCCCCAAGCACAATCCATCGTCAGGGATCTGATTTTCCCATGATCCTCTGGAAAGATAAACTGTCATCAGAAAAGATAGCCTGGTTCCTAGATAACCAGATCTGGTAAGTCGTAGAAGCCCAAAGAGCACTTCTGAACTGAGAGGCCGATCGGAGGTCATCTAAGAAAGAAGAACACCGGGAGTGCATATGATCCTCACTACAATGATAACCAACTGACAACCAGATCCGTCTCACACGAAGACAGGAGAATATGACATGATCAGTAGACTCCGCCTCCAAACCACACAACGGGCAACAGGGTTGGATAGGCCAGCCCCTCCGAGCAAGCGCTACACAAGTGGGGAGGCAGTCCCATTGAAGCTTCCAGATGAATAGCTGGACCCTGGGGAGAATAGGAAGCTTTCAAATCCACAAAGCATCCCACGACCCCTGGGCCTCAGGCCTGAAGATCCTCACAAGATCCTTAATGGGGGCCCTAGAAAGAGTAGATCTCCGCTAGAGCCTAACATCAGAAGAAATACCATGGATGATCGGAATAGATAGAATCTGACGAGAAAGCTCCTTTCCAAAAAGACTAGACACCAGCAAGGTTCTCCAGGAGGGAGGGTCAGAATAAATCAAGTCCCTGACTCTCATGCCACAAGGGATGTCAAGACTAAAGAAAGAGGGCCATCGAGAGAGGGGGATGTCAGAAGCCAGGTGTCCTGAATAACATCAATAGAAGAGCCATCTCCAATCATCCACGAAGTGTTAGCCAGAATAGAGCTACCATACCGAGTCACCTCCTTCCAAAAGGAAGAATACTGACGATGAGGCTGGATCTGCAGCGAGGAAGGCCAGTCACCATATCTGGCCCGCATAAAGGAGCTCCATAAACACTGTGGCTCAAGAATGAATCGTGAAGCATGCCTGGCTAAAAGGGCCTTCCTTCTGATAATCAGGGACTGAATACCAAGACCTCCTTCCTGTATCGGCAAACAGACCCTCTCCCACGATATAAGGTGAATACAGTGCCCATCCTGCATAGAGGCCCAGAGAAAGTCCCTAAAGCATTTCTCAATCCTCCTGAGACAAGAAATTGGGATGGCAGCATTGGAAAGAAGATACATAGGAAGAGAGGAGAGCACCGAACGGATGATAGTGACCCTGGCCATCATAGATAATCCGTAACCTGCCACCCATCAATGCGCTGACGGACCCTCTTCTCTAGGTCAAGGAAGTCAGCACAACGGGGATGTTTACCAGTCATGGGGATCCCCAAATACAATAAACGATCAGTCTGAGAAGGGATACCCAGAGACTGAACAATAGCTTCCTTGATAGCTCTGGTTGTCTTCGGGCTGAAGCAGATAGAGGACTTAAGCAAATTAACCTTCTGTCTCGAAGTTTGGCAGTAGCTCTGAATAATCGCCTCAAAGGAAGAGGCATTGGCAACGGTAGCTAAACCCAACAAGATGCAATCATCAGCGAAGAGTAAGTGAGAAATCGCCGGACCCCTGGGATTGGCCATAAAAGGGGCTATACTACAATCCACCTGAGCCTGATGTAAGGCACGAGAAAGATCATCAGCCGCAAAAATAAATAACAGCGGAGATAACGGGCAACCCTGACGCAAGCCCACCGAAGAGTGGAAAAAATCAGTCATGCTCCCGTTAATAATAAGCGAGAAAGAAGGCCTTTGGATACAAGCCATTATCCAGTCAATAAACTGAACATGAAACCCAAACTCCTGAAGAGAATGGTAAAGGAAAACCCAACTGATTCTATCATAGGCTCTCTCCATGTCTAGCTTGACAGCCATAAGGCTCTGCCTGGCCAGGGCTCTCTGAAGATCATACATAAATTCTTGAGCAATAAAAACATTATCCGAGATACATCGGCCTTTGATAAATGCCCCCTGTTCCGCAGTTATAAGACGAGGAATCACCAAGCGAAGGCGGTCAACTATCAGACGAGCACATATCTTATACAATGAAGTGCAAAGGCTGATGGGCCGAAAATGCTGGGGGAGGGAAGCATCATCGCGCTTAGGGACAAGGGTGACGAAAGTCTGGTTCCACTCAGCAGGAATGGCCTTCGCCTGAAAGGCTAGATGAATAGCCTGCATCACCTCTTGACCAACAATGTCCCAGTAATGGCGAAAGAAGAAAGGCGAAAATCCATCCGACCCGATTTCTTTAGTTGATTCTTTTGTTAGAAAAAAAAAAAAATAGATTCCTCTCTCTTAAAACAAGTAAATGCGAAGCCAGTTTAATCAGTTACACCACTTAAATTATCAAAAAAAAAAGTTATGATTTAATTTTTATTTTTTAAAAAATATTAAGGTTGGCAGCTGTGATTAATTTTAGAGATAACTTAAATTATCGTTTGCTATCTGATTTGACTTCTAGTTTTGTTCATAAAAATATTAAAAAAATATTATTATTATAATTTACCTTGATATAATGTAAGGATTCATCTAAAAATCAGCTCTATTTTTGTTCCTAAAAAAAATATTATACAATTACTCTTTTTACCTCATATAAGATTCATCTATATATGAACTTAATCTAATTGATGTCAGAGTTATCACCAATCTATGAAGCCTATATACCATCCCAGATTAACATCCAATTAATCGCATCAAAAATTTCGACCTAAGCCGAAATCCATTGGGCCATGCAAACTAACTCCGTTTCAAACATCTCTCGTACGGCCACGTAAAGTAACTCGGTTTCAAACATCTCTGATCGGGGAAATTCTATTTGGCCCGCCCGTGCTGTCAAGCCCCACGCCAATTAAAAAAATGGCATATTTGCCTCTTAAAATTTTTAACCAAAATATCCCTTTTTACTCAATAGCCCCCAACATCCAAATGGCCTCCCACGCCTCCTGCCAGCCCCTCCCCTCCCCTGCCCCTCCTTCCGCCTCCCTCACTTCGGATCATCCTTGGATCATAGTTTGATGGTTGATTGAAGCGATTTCAACCTTAAATCGAGCCATGGACAAGCAACTAGTAATTTTTGAAGGTTCTACAGTCGCAAAGGTTAGTTTATATCCCGTCGTAAATTTTTTTTTTTTCGGTTCGTGCGTTGTTCGGCCCTGTGTGGCCGAACAAATAAGCTCTATTCGGCCACACAGGGCCTGAACAACATAAACATGTTCGGCCACTCAGGGCCGAACAGAGAAGATTTCTTTGGCTGGCATTTTTTTGTCCTTATCTTTTATTTTTTTTTTCAAAAATTCTTCTCTCTTGCCCCTTCTACTCGCTCTTTTCAAGTTCCAATATTGGCAGGATAAAAATCCTATTTTTAGGTATTTTTTTATCTATTTATCCCTATTATTCAGCCTCTATTTTCTTCAGGATTTTGTTCAATATCTATTCCTTTTTTCGTAGATCGAAATTGTCCAATCTTTCGAACCGATTCTTTGAAGGTCAAATTTTTTTCCTACAAATAAATTTATTATTTTCTTTGATTCTGAATTAGTTGAAAAGATCTTTTTTTTTCTGCTAACAAAGTTCCGATCTTTGATTTTGTTGCAAATAAAAATCCTTTTTTTTTCCTGCTAACAAAGTTACAAATAAAAATCCTTTTTTTTCCTGCTAACAAAGATTTAATTATGTTCGGTCCTGGTTGGCCAACAGATTTAATTCTGTTCGATCTGCTGGACCGAACAGATTGAATTCTGATCGGCCTGGTTGGCCGAACAAAGAATCTCTGTTCGGCCAACTAGGGCCAAACAGAGATTGCAAAGGATGGGAGGGAGAGGGAAAGGTGGCGAAGAGGGGGCGGAGCCGTAGGAGGGATGCGGACGCCAGGGAGAGAGGGGAGCTTGGCTAAAAAAAATCTATTGAGGGAGGCGGATCGAGAGAGGGAGGGAGTGTAGGGATAAACATCCCCGAGACATGCATATTTTAAAATTTGATAACAATTATCAATGCAGAATTTTAAAGATTACATACTAATCTATCTAACATGCATCAAGATCATATCTTTGCCTTGTATATAGGATCGATTGATCCAAAATGCATATAAATAAAAAATCAAGATCATATCTTGATCTTCAAGATGACTAGTCATACTACTTATCTTGAAGCCTGCCTTAAGATCTAGAGATCAAATCGCTTACCTTAAGAACAGTAGTAAATCCTTATTGCTCTGCAGCCGTTCAATCGTCTGGCCTCTAGTATCATCCACGCGAAGCCCCGAATGATCAGATTTTCGGAAGTGCTAGCTCACGAAAAAAAACAGCTTTGCTGATCTTGAATCCTCCCACTTGAATCTTCCTCTAAGATCCACCACGCTTCCGCTAACACCAGAATCACCAGAATTTTTTTATTCTAACCTTTTTAGAATTACAATCCACGACATATCGTGTATTGTTGTTCTGTGTCATCTGATGAGGGAATGCCCTCTATTTATAGTCTCAATTTAGCCTTAACATTGAATTCTGACATTAAGAATTTCATCGTTTGGTAAAAGCGAAGAGACGCCGAAGGCACGACGCTTGGTTAATTCCGACGCTCGACGAAAACCAAGAAGACGCGACGTTTGGTTTAATTCCGACGTTCGGTGAAAACCAAAGAGAAAACCAAAGAGTTATGGCTAAATCCGACGTTCGGTGAAAATTAATGTCAAACATTAAATTCTATATGAGAATTTAATCTCTCATTAGATGAGATTTTAGCCATCTCATCATATAAGATCCTTATGCGAGAGGTTTGGATTCAGGTGATGGTTTAATCTGATTTGAATTTATTTGACTAAACCCACATAGATCATGGTCCAAACCCAAATTAAATTTGGCTAGTTCTGAATCTATTTAAATCCAAATCAAGTCTAATTTCAAATCAATATTTGAAATTGACTAGTCCTTCTAATGGACTTAAACTAAATTGAATCTTATTCACTTGTACTTAACCCAATTGAGATAATTCAATCAATCAACTTGATTAATTAAATCATATACGATTCTCAATCGTTGATCAGCAAACAGATCATCTAGGAAACTTCTATGCGTGTGACTCTCTAGGTTCGAACCTAAGCCGGTAGCATAGAAACATCTTTCTATACTAATCGATGAGCCCATCTAGCAATGGAGCCCGACGTCCGGATAGGTCGAAGAGTTGCCGAGCAAACTCCAAGAACCCTAAGAAACATTTACCGTATAATTCATCCTCTTGACCACAAATGCTAAGGATGGCTTAAGAGCCTATCAACTCTAAATAGCAAATCCATAAAGTGATTTCAACTTTAGTGATCATGTGACTTTCACATGAAGTGCCTTGGCCAAGGTCTTGCTAAATTGAAACACAAGCATTTCTCCTTTTAACGGGATAGGTCAAATTCCACCTTGATCCATAATTGACTACCACAAGTACTTGACTGCACCCAGTAACCCTTTTGTAGCTAGATTAGAAATCCAGGTGGTCCGGCACCTAAGTACAATGAGTTGCTTGTAAGCCACTGGTCATGATCTTCAGGTCTGAAGAATACTTATACCTATATCTTCTCGAATTAACTCTTGACAATAGAGTATCCGGAAATGAGTCGCGTTCGATGAAATGTACTCCTACACTTCCACCTATATGTTATACTAGTGTCTCTACACTCCTTGGTTAAGAGGACAACCAACAAATATGATATACAACGTCCTATAATTGATAGTACTATGGCCCTGTCAGTATATCATTTGGTCGCGAACTCTTTTAAGGACCTTCAAAGATAAATCATCCTTTATCGTGAAGGAAGATCCTGAGGGCTTCATTACTATTTGGAGTTTTAAGAAGATGTTCTTGTAATGAATAAACTATCAAATAACTTTTATTAATATATCAATTTATATATAATTTACATTAGCACAATCATCAAATGATTGGCTTTAGGATACAATTCCCAACAGGGAGGAAGGAAGGAAGACATTACCTATCAGGGAAGCTGCCATCGGGAAAGCCACCGAGGAACATCGTGAGCGAGAGGGGCATCGTACGTGAGCGAGAGTGAGCGGAGAGCACAGTCGGACCGAGGGAGGGGGAAGGAGTGACACTGAGTAATTTTGAGGGGAGAAGAGGGAGGGGCGGCACGAGAGGGGGTGAAGGGATAGTTTAGGAATTTCGTAATTTTAGGGGGGTTAGTGAGTAATTTGGGGGCTACCAAGTAAAAAGAAAAAAAAAGCAAAATGGGAGGACTCCTGAGGAAAAAGCGCGGTCCAAACAGAATTTCCCCTCCGATTGAGAGAGATCTAGTCAACGAAACTTAGGAGTCCAAAAATCTGGTCAAGCTTAGATAAGATTCTCCCTCACTAGATTTTTTTTTTTTTTTTTTGTACTCCTCACTAGATTTTTTTTTTCCTGTACCAAAAAAAAAAAAAAAACAATCTAGTGAGCACTACAAGAAAAATGACTTTGCCTACGATTTTCGTACCTACGATTTTAAAATCGTAGGCAAAGATATATTTCCCTACGATTTTTTAAAATCGTAGGCAAAGATTCCATAGTCGTAAAGTTAGAACCTTTCCCTACGATTTTAAAAATCATAGGGAAAGGCTCTGGATCTTTCCCTATAATTTTCAGAAAATCGTAGGGAAAAGATTTTCCCTACGATTTTCAAAAATTCGTAGGGAAAGATCGAGAACCTTTCCCTACGATTTTTTGAAAATCGTAGGGAAAAGCTATACCAAAAATTTGGAGGCAAAATTTCCTCCAAAATTTTTCTGAAAAGATCTTTCCCTACGATTTTCAAAAAATCGTAGGTAAAGGCTCTGGATCTTTCCCTACGAATTTTTGAAAATCGTAGGGAAAAGCTATACCAAAATTTGGAGGCAAAATCTCCCTCCAAAATTTTCTAAAAAAAATATTTCCCTACGATTTTTAAAAAAATCATAGGGAAAGATCTAGAGCCTTTACCTACGATTTTTTGAAAATCATAGGGAAAGACTTTTTATTTTTTTAAAAAGTCTTTCGCTACAATTTTAACAAAAATCGTAGGTAAAGGTCCAGAGTCTTTCCCTATGATTTTCATAAAAATCGTAGGGAAAGGCTCTAGAGCCTTTCATGGAAAGGATGCAGACTTTTACCTACAATATTCATGAAGATCGTAGGGAAAGATAGGCAACATTTCCCTACGAATTTAATAAAAATCGTAGGAAAAACCCTTTTTCAGAAATCCAACCCTTTCCCTACGATTGTCACGAAAATCGTAGGGAAAGGATGTATACCTTCCCAAAATTAAATTTTATATTTACTATATTATATTAATTATATATTTATATGATATTATTAATAATTATAATATTAATATAATTATTTATTTCTTATACTGTATTTATAATTATATTGTTATTTATATATTGTTAACATGTTATATATTATAATATTCTTAGTAATAATTACTATAGTTTCTTTAATTCTATATTATTATTTACATATATTATATATAGTAAATATGTATTATATATAATACATAAAAATAAAATATATATAATATTTTTTTATAATAAAATAATTACTTATTATAATATTGCAGTATACTATGATTTATTATGTATTATCATATTGTTAATAAATTTATTAATCTTATATTGTAATACATAATGTATATAGAACATGTTATAAAGTTATTATAATAATATAGAATATATTATATTATTATCAATATTATTATGCAATATAATATTAAATAAAAATATTATTATGTATATATCTTTTTTAGTTATCCTTTTAAAAGACTTTTTCTTGATCATCAAATTTTTGGAGACAAAATTACCGCCAATATTTTTCTGAAAAAGTCTTTCCCTACGATTTTCATGAAAATCGTAGAGAATCATATCTTTCCTTTACATAATAAAAATATTATTATGTATATATTTTTTTAGTTATCCTTTTAAAAGACTTTTTCTTGATCATCAAATTTTTGGAGATAAAATTACCCGCCAATATTTTTCTAAAAAAGTCTTTCCTTACGATTTTCATGAAAATCATAGAGAATCATATCTTTCCTCTGTAAAGAAAATACCGAGGTATCGGATTGATCGCAACGGTCCAATCGATCATCGTCGATCGGGATCATGGCTTGGATCGATCGCAACCATCAGATCATCGCCGATCGGATGGATCGCAACTATCGGATCGATCATCCCCGATCGGGATCATGGCTTGGATCGATCGCAACCGTCGGATCGTCTCCGATCAGATTGATCGCAATGGTCCGATCGATCATCGTCGATCGGGATCATGGCTTGGATCGATCGCAACCATCGGATCATCGCCGATCGGATGGATCGCAACCATCGGATATCATCGACAATCGGATGGATTGCAACTGTCGGATCGATCATCGCTTATCGGGATCATGGCTTGGATCGATCACAACCGTCGGATCATCGCCGATCAGAGTGATCGCAATGATCTAATCGATCATCACCGATCGAGATCATGGTTTGTATCGATCGCAACCGTTGGATCATCTTCGATCGGATCGATTGCAACGGTCTGATCGATCATCACCGATCGGGATCATGGCTTGGATCGATCCAACCATCGGATCGTCTCCGATCAGATGGATCACAACTGTTAGATCGATCATCGCCAATCGAGATCATGGCTTGGATCGATCGCAACCGTCAGATCATCGCCGATCGGATGGATCGCAACCATCGATCATCGCCGATCGGGATCATGGCTTGGATCGATCGCAACCATCGGATCATCGCCGATCGGATGGATCGTAACTATCGTATCGATGATCTATGATCGGGATCATGGCTTGGATCGATCGCAACCATCGGATATCATTGACAATCGGATGGATTGCAACTGTCGGATCGATCATCGCTGATCGGGATCATGGCTTAGATCGATCACAACCGTCAGATCATCGCCGATCAGATTGATCGCAACGGTCTGATCGATCATCACCGATCGAGATCATGGTTTGGATCGATCACAACCGTTGGATCATCTTCGATCGGATCGATTGCAACGGTCCGATCGATCATCACCGATCGGGATCATGGCTTGGATCGATCCAACCATCGGATCATCTCCGATCAGATCGATCGCAACCGTTAGATCGATCATCACCGATCGAGATCGTGGCTTGGATCGATCGCAACCGTCGGATCATCACGATCGGATGGATCACAACCGTCGGATCGATCATCGCCGATCTGGATCATGGCATGGATCGATTGCAACCATCGGATCATCTTCGATCGGATGGATCGCAATCGTCGGATCGATCATCACCGATCGAGATCATGGCTTGGATCGATCGCAACCGTTGTTTTCTGTACATTTCAAGTATCTAAGTATCTTATTAATTTTGTTTATATTTTTTTACTTTAATTTTTTTATTCATATATGGTACTTTTCTTTGTTTATTTTGTCTTACAATTTTTTTACCATTTGTTTTCTATCTTTTATTAATTAATTTTTTGAGATAGCTATTATTATTTTAGTTTTAATTTTATTTATTGAATTTTTTTGTGTTTTTATTTTTTTTTCATTCATATTTTTTGATATATATATATATATATATATATATATATATGTGTGTGTGTGTGTGTGTGTGTGTGTGTGCGCGCGCGCGCGCATATTATATTCTTTATGTATCTATAATTTATGTTTATCTAACATATCTTTATTTTCTATGTAATATGATTTATATTTAGATTTGTATATTCATTTCAGATGCATTGCACTATGCTTGTTTGCTAGTATAATAAATAGTATACTTTTATGCAACAATTCATGAAATACTATAGAATATGTTGCTTGATATTTTATTATTTTCTAGTAAACTAACTTTTTAATGAAATGGCGACACTTACTTATACCATAATAATTAATTTATTCTACTACAAAAGTTATTATGTTATTTTTAAAGATATTTTTCATTTTCATTCTCGCGGAATGACATTCCTCCTCCCATTTAACACTGTTCTTTCAGCTAAAGATATGATGCTTTTTTTTTTAAAGAAAAATCGATTTCATTGATTATTCCATATCAAACATTAGAATAGGATCAAATTTGAAAATTTTCTTTTCATACCAACACTTCAGTTATCAAATATAATGTAACTTAGGAATGCTAATGGAAAGTAAATTTTTAATTAAGCCAGTTGTTAGACATTGGTTAACGGAAATGAGTCACATTATATTGAAAAAGTAACTGTTTGATGTTATATTACTTATGCTAGAGATTGACGAGTGCAATGCTCTGCGGGCCACGATCTCGGAAAGTGAACGGCTATGATCCATGGATCAACGTCGTGGTGCCGACTGAACGAACGGCCGAACACTCGCCGCCATAAAGCATCTGGAGGCTAGGGTTGTATCTTCCCCCTCGCTTTCCCTGCCGCTCTTCCGGTTGCGAGAAGGTTTGCCATCCGATCCGATCCGATCCGCTCCATCTCCACTGTTTTCTCTCCCCTTCCACGAGATGGTGAGCTCCTACTTCCATATTATTTGGTATGCAAACCCCTTTGGTGATTTGCTTGCTGGAATTTATTATGGGGCAATCAATATTGGTAGGTTCTTCCGAACGACATCGATCTCCTGAACCCTCCGGCGGATCTTGAGAAGAGGAGGCACAAGCTCAAGCGCCTAGTCCAATCCCCCAACTCCTTCTTTATGGTATTTAGAAAAAAATCCTTTACTCTCTTCTTGCATTTATTTCCCTTCAAAAATCTTGTTCTGTGTTCTTATTTTGCTCTGTCGATGTACCATTAATGATTTTTCTCTTTTAATTTGTAGGATGTCAAGTGCCAAGGTTGCTTCAATATGTAAGAATCCTTATCTATCTATCTGTTTTTCTTTGCTTTATACGTATGTTCTCATGAAAGAAAGAAATGGAATTTGCATTGGGTTTTGCTCAAGATGGTGGAACAAATGCTGTCAGTATCGAGTGTTAAACGGATTAAATTCACAACCACAATTACTTATTTAAGTTGTCAACCATAGTGGGTTTATAGGATTTTGATTGAATGTTTGAAGCATGTATAATTTTTTCTTCACTAATTGTGTTGCAGAACTACTGTGTTTAGCCACTCACAGACCGTCGTGGTATGCGGGAACTGCCAGACTGTGTTATGCCAGCCGACCGGAGGGCGTGCGAGGCTCACCGAGGGATGTTCTTTCCGGCGAAAGGGAGACTGAGGATGGTGTGTTCTTCCACCTTTTTTTTCCCCTGATGCTAGTGCTGCTGTGTTTGCTTGCAATGAAGAGATGAGGTCTGCGTAGTTTAAAGTTTAGATTGTGCTTTGCCGGGCAAAAAGGCTTTGGTAATTAGATGGGCTAAATGATGGAAGAGGTTGATCTATTAGAATATGTAATGAATTCGATGAACTTTCATCAAGATTTTCCTGCTGTGTTTATCTGGTCCATCTTTGAATTACTTTGAATATGATTGAGAGAATGCATATTGGACCATCTCAGTCAGAACTGATGCTAGTGTTGCTAATATTATAATGAGTTTTAATGAATTTTATTCTTGTTTGCTTTGCTAATATTATAATGAGTTTTTCATACTTAATTCATATTGTGTTTCCTAATGCTACTTAGATACTTGAAAATCGAGAACCTCAACAGATATATATATGTTTCCAAACTGGTATGCAACTTAGAAATGTACAGAAAAGGTAAAACTCTTTTCAAACATTCTTGGAAAAGAATGTTTTCTCTTGGCAGGTATTGCTATGAAAGTTACTTAGTTGAGTTTCCTAACTCATGTGAACCATATTTAACTACAATTTTGTGACATCCTTGTTGCTTCTTTGGCGAATTTGTTTGGACACTGGAGTGTACATCTGATTCCTAGTATATGTTTGCCAATTTTGTAACATTTGAACATAAATATGTGTCATGCAATTGTATATTTTTTCAGTTTCTTTTTTATTTCACTTATCCTGGCAGATATGCTTCCAACAACATCCTTGCCGAATCATGTATGTTTAGGAGTCTAGCCATTCCAAGCTTAGAGAAGCTTGATGAGGTTATGATTCAACAATGGCATAGTTAAAATCCTTGTGAATCAGGGTAAAGTGAGTGGATATACGCATAGAAATTAGGAGCCTAACAAATTTAGAGATGAAGGATCATGGTCTAGGCATCGTCGATGTAATGTTTTGAGATTACGGGTTGAATCATTAGTTCAAGTTTTCAGAACAAATTCTGAAATATCAGACATGTTCCTGGTTTTTTTTTTTTTTTTCTCCCATGGATAGGTTCCTAATTTTCTGCTCAAGCAGTTTAGAAGTAGTTTGTTAGGGTTAACTCATGCTTGGAGGTGAATTTAATCTTGGAGGGTTGGGGAGGTGTCTTCATCAGTTTGGGATCCATCTAACGTTGCCTTGTCAATGCTGTTGTTGGAAACCATATTCTAGCTTTTCTCTGATAATACTTGAAGACCAAGATTCACTGAAGTGCTGGCACAATGGTTTTGGAACTCTTTCTTTTCTTTTACCTTCTTCTCTGTAAACATGAAATATGTAATTCATTACTTTGTGGGTTAATCCTTGTTGATTGCCTGTGTGTTTTGTTCTGAGAAGAGCGAGGGAGTGCAAGAGTTCCTACAGTTGGCAATTGAGAATTCCTTCCTGAAATCATTGCCCACTGATGCCTGCATGTTGAACATCCTTTCTCTGAATTTGACAGGATGGCGAAGAAGACAATCTCGCTATTGTGTTGCAGCTATGGGAAAACATGGAAACAACACAGTTTTTCAAACGTGATTTTGAAGAAAATGGTTCAATGGAGAGGGTGACCCTTTTTCTAAATCTGGTATCTTTGCCGAACATTATTTGACCAACCAATCACCTTCCAAACTGTTCTGTGATATGTTGCATATCAAATTAGTTCTTTTATTTGGAAAAATTTCAATCTTCTGTATAGTTGACAATGCTTCATATCGAGATGTTACTGATGTCATTCTCATTGCAGGCTAATGACCCCACTATTGAGCGCATCATCACCCCTAGAATTGCACTTACTACGGCAGAATATTTGGCCTATGAATGTGGGAAGCATGTTCTTGTTATCCTAACAGACATGAGCTCATATGCTGATGCACTTCGTGAGGTAAGGAATATTGCATTTTCTAACTGATTGACATCTTATAGATAGTTAGATGGATATGAATTTGACTGCTGGTGACTTTATCTTGAATACTTGTTGGTTGGAGCCTGCCTTTAGGCTCCATTGGATGGTCTGCTGTCTTCTTGTTGGGTTTATAGGTTCCTTGCATGACCATGACTTTGAGTTAGTTTGCACGACATGACATGCAAAGCTTTCCCCTCTTTGGTCATACTTGCTAATTCACATGGTCTCCTGATATAAAGTTATGGTTGCATTACTTGAATTGATTTATGCATAGCTCCATGAAACTATTTATTTAATTACTATTTTTGTGCCAAATGCTCATTTCAAGGTAAAGTTTTCCAGTCATTTGTTATAAACTCAGAAGACACTACATCACAACTTAATGGCCACATCTTAGTAGTTTTAGAATTTGATGCCAAAATGTTTTGGCCTTGTGTTTCTGGAGTTTGATAGAAATTGATTTATAACACTTTTGCTGCTGAGTTTGCAACAAACTTGATTGTGCAAGTTGCCTTTACTTCAGGTATCTGCTGCCTGAGAGGAGGTGCCAGGCAGACGTGGTTATCCTGGGTACATGTACATGTCGGCAAAGAAGCTGCCGAAGTGAATTCAAACTAAGCATCGGAATTTGTTTACTCGTAGAGTAGTAGTTAGGTGTTTACTATTTAATTGGAATTTGTTTTATTTTCCCATATGTTTTCCTTTAAAAAAGTTTGAAATAATGGCTTAACCAGTGGGGTTCAAACTCTTGATGACACAGGATTTGTCTTCATGCGTTAATTTAAAGTGGCTGTCTGTCTCAGAAAACAAGCTCGAAAGCCTGAAAGGGGTTGAATGTCTCACTAAACTGACAGTGAGTTTGGATATCTTACTCTGTTATGTAGTAAATAAGCAATAAAATATCCCTTCTTTTATTGTGATGTTCTTGGCTGTAATACATCTTTTGAATTTGTATCACGAGGCATGAAATCTGTATCACAATAAAATAAGCTTACCTTGTGGTTGGTTTGAAGTGAGTAGTTGGTGTCTGATACAACTGCTCTGTAGCCAGGGGTTCCTCAGATTAACCACATTCATTCATTCATTTTGCATGTTTAGAGCGGGCATGTTCAGTTGACCTACTGGTATTCTGACATTGGAACTTTGAAGGGAATCAGCTTTGTCCTTTTTAGTGCTGGTTCTTTTTGAGACATGAATCAAGCTTTTTCTTGTTCATGTATGAAACAGACCCTTAACAGAATCACAGAATTCTGAAACAAAAGAAGTCGAACATGAAATGGATGAGTGGCTTTATCATTCTATCACTTGCCACCATCAGTGTCTCTCACTTTTTGTTTAATGAGGGCGATGCTAATTGTATTAGAAGGCCGAAGTAACTCCATATTATTGCAAGTTATTAAGACTTTAATTGGAAAAAAAATTACTCATTCTTTTTATCCTTGCAAGTCAGGTGTTAAATGCTGCCAAGAATAAGCTTCGAACTATGGATGAAATTAGATCTGTCTCCAGTTTACGAGCTTTAATATTGAATGGTAATTGTTCTGGAAAGTTTCTTATGCAACTTTTGTTTGGATACCTGAAACAATATGTAAGCAAGTGGATGTCATGCAAATGATTGTAGAAGAAATGAACATATTAACTACAATCTTCCTTCGGTATGATAACAAGAAGATCCTTTACTCAAATGCAGTATTGTTGATGAGGCCCATCAGCAACTTCAATAGAAGTCCCAACATGGCTGATACAATTGAGTTTTCGATCGATACTTCTACCCCAGCTGAAACTGTTGCTGCTTTGAAGAAATCTATAAAAACGTAAGCATAATTAAACCCTTTGGTTTTAGTTAATGCTAATTGTCTTAGCCTTGCTTTTACTTTTTTATATTAATTGAACTATTTATTTGTACATGCTGTTCTGTGCCATGCCAAAGTTTTTTATGTAAATAAGATCTATTTTGTATATTTTATTTGAGTCATTGAATTATGTGCACATGACCATGCATCTTAGTCCAGAGGTATGTTCTACATGACCCATATTTTGTATGATATTTTCACATTACATAGCATAATTAACTTGCTTGATAAACTCATATTATTTAATTATACTTTTAGAGATGCTAACATGGTATTTGAACAAGTTGTACTCAATTACAAGTTGCCATGATTCTGATTTAATAATTTATTTTTTGAGCATAAAAATTAATAAAATATAAACTTTTTTAATACTTGTTTTTCAACCTTGCAGAAAGTAATTTTGATACCCTGAAAGGATCTTTCAAGGAAAGTGAGCAAGGTGTACTTTGGCATGAGAGGTCTGCAATGATGTCTTATTGGAACATTGATGAATTGCAATGTCATTTTAGGGCATTGCTTACTCTAGTAATGTTTAAAAGAGAGCTAGAAAACTGGTGAAGTCATTTATAAATGGCACCTTTATGAAGTGTCCAGTACCTTATGTTGTGTTGTCTCATTATGTGATTTGATGTTTTATGTTAGTTATGGATATTGTAATTGATATGGACAATTGACTTTCATTTATTAGTTATTTTGATGCTTATCCTTTGTTGTCATTGTGTAAAAAAATTGTATATGTAATGGGTATTGTATGTAAAGAATTATATTATTTTTATTGATACAGTTTTTAATATTTTAAAAAAATACGAAACAAACAAATTATATTCTATTTAAATAAAATAGGTAAAATATTAAAAATTTTAAAATAGAAATATAATTTTAAAATATTAAAAAAAATTAAAATAGAATAAATATAACTTTTCTATACGATTTTAGACATATCTTATAGGGAAAAAAAGAAAAAAATTTGTATTTATTATTTTTTCCTACGATTTAATTTATATTTGCAGGTAAAAATGGTTAAAAAATAATAATTTGAAAAAGAATCATTAAAAATGATTATTAGCTAATTTTTTCTATGATTTTTAGAAAAGTCGTAGGGAATGATGTGGATAAAAAATATTTTTTTAATTTTTTTCTGTGATTTTGGGGTTTTTTTTGTAGGGAAAGGAATATTAAACAAATTTATTAGCTGATTTTTTCCTACGATTTTAAGAAATTTTGTAGGGAAAGATGTGGATAAAAAAATATTTTTTTTGATTTTTGCCTACGATTTTGAGGCTTTTTGTAGGGAAAGAAATTATTTAAAATAATTATTAGCTAATTTTTCCCTACGATTTTAAGAATTTTCATAGGGAAAAATGTGAATAAAAAATATTTTTTTTTTATTTTTCCCTACGATTTTGGGGTTTCTCGTAGGGAAAGAAATATTAAAAATTATTATTACCCAACTTTTCCCTACGATTTTAAGAATTTTCGTAGGGAAAGATGTAGATAAAAAAATATTTTTTTGATTTTTCCCTATGATTTTTTATCTTCGTAGGCAAAAGTTTTCAAAATTCAAATTTATATTTCAAATTCTAGTCACTCTATCCCTACGAAATATGAACTTTTCCCTACGAAAAAAATCGTAGGGAAAAGGTATAATCTTTGCCTACGATTTTGAAAGTCGTAGGCAAAGGCTTTCCCTACGCATCTTTGCCTACGATTTTTTTTTCGTAGGGAAAAGTTCAAAAATCGTAGGAAAGGCTTTTCCTACGATTTTTTCTATCTTTCCCTACGAAAAAAATCGTAGGCAAAAGTCATATTTCTTGTAGTGTTAGTGGCACAGTTTGATCTGACATGATGCAAGCCATATTAGGTACAATATTTAGAATATTTTAAATTTTTTTAGAAGTTTTCTAAGTTTCAAGGCTTCATGTGAACACCAAAAATTTTTTTTGATCCAGTCGACTGGGCAGTCGATTGGATGTGGGATTGGCAATCCAGTCGACTGGCCAGTCGACTAGAATGGGCTTTTCAATGATGTTTTAACCTCGACTGGAATGAGTTTTAAACTCATAAAGGTGATTTCAGCCAACTGGTCAGTCAATTGGAATGGGGTTTTGGAGAAGGATTGACCTCCTGTCGAGAGTCGACTAGTCAGTCGACTGGAATGGGATTTGCACTCAAAATTAGGTTGATTTCTCTTGGAATCGCATGATCTTTTTCGCTGAACCATTTTGTTTTTCTGACACAGAGGATTGGCAAAATCTAGTCGACTGGTCAGTCGACTGGATCATGGTTACTGAGTTTTTCTTATAAGAAACAGAACAGTTTTAAAATCCAGCCGATTGGTCAGTCAACTGGATCCTAGTTTCTTAGCCCTTTGTTGGAAGAAACAAAACATCTTCTAAATCCAGTCGACTGGTCAGCCAACTGGAGTCATGGAAAATATTTTCAATGGTTGTTTTTGGTTTTTGGTTTTCTTTCTATCTTCATCCATTTGATTCAAAACGGGTAGAAAATTTGAAAAACTTTAAATATTCGAGTGAACCAGGAAAGAATAGCATAGAGGTGGTGAAAAATATATTGCTTGAATCAGAAGGAAAAAGAGCTTATTCAGTGAGAAATAAAAGAAAGAAAAAAAAGTTGCATTGAATACTTGAGGGCCACTTGAAGTCCATTGATTGCTCTATCCTTTGCTGTGGCAAGAAAGCTCCAAAGGCATTCAAAGCTCCAACTACATCTCCAAAGAGGCTTCATTTATTGCTGTAGTTCATTCAAAAAGAACAGCCCATTTGTAGAGTAGTCTTTAAAGCAGTAAAGTATTTATTTCTAAATATCTGCTCATTATAGGAGCTGTGTATACTTATTATTTCCTATTTGAACTTGTAATTGAAGTTTCATTTGATTTGAAACTTGTAAAGGGTTGGGTTTTGCCCTTTGAAACTTATTGTAAGGCCCTCTTGTGCCATGAAACAAGAAGTTTACCGATGGCTAGAGTTGTAATCGTTTGGTGAAACGATTGAAGTAAAAATTTGTTGGGGAGTTTGTTGAAAAACTATATGACCCAAATCTTATTGATTTTGATGATTACTAAAAGCCATGAGTATGATAAAGATGTAATGAGTTTATTTACATGTGCAATGAATTTATTTTGAACAATCAATGAGAATGTTAAAGTTTGACATTAATCATTTTGAAAGTAACTTTAAGCTCAATGTTTAAGCTTTCAAAAAGAAATTTTATAATTCATAGATTAATCAATGAGTTTTTGGAATACTTCTTGAATTAATTCTTAATGTCAATTTTATTGAATTCAAGTCAAAACAATGATTTAAAATGAATCTGGAACGATTTTAAAGTCAATCAGAAAACTTTCTGATTTTTGATACGTTCCGGAGCCGACTCTTGAGTTTCAGAGTCGACTCCCCTCAGAGAACAGAAATGTGTATCTGTCTCGAGTCGACCCACGTAATTTCACGAGTCGACCCCCGATTCTGTCGAGCCGACTCCATGACTGTGCGAGTCGACTCCGCTCAGACACCAGAGGTGTTTTTCTGAGCACTTCGCGAGTCGACCCCAACTTTCATGAGTCGACCCCCGACTTTCAGGAGTCGACACTTTACTTTTGGTGAGTCGACCCTTGACTTTCTAAACATTTCTATTTTTAGTATCACGAGCTCGAGCCGACTCGGGAAAAGCATGAGTCGACTCCAGCAAATCTGGGCGAAATTTTTACGGATGCCAACTCAGCTCCAACGGTAAGATTTTTGATTAACGGCTATTTTTCTTTGTCTCTAACGGCTATATTCTTGCAGAATCTATAAATAGAGAAGCCGTTTTCAAATCAAAGAGAGACGAATAGAGAGATATTTATTTCAAAGAAAAAGAAGAGAAAAATCGAAAAAACAGAGCTTCAGTTGAAAAAATCCGTGATTCAAAATAGAGTGAAAGAAAGAGTGTGAAATCAAAGGAAGTTCCTTCTGTGTTCAAGCTCAAATCCAAGGAAGCTTCAGAAGAAAATCCAAGTGCTATTCAAGAGTATCTCAAGAGATTTTCAACACTCAAAGAAAAGAGGAAAAGCCCAAATCAACTCCAACACATCTTCCGTGAAGAATCCAAGCTGAGGCCTGGTTCTACACTTCAAAGGAGTTGAAGAAAAGAAGAAAAGCTCAAAGCCAACCAACTGCAAATCAGGCTTATCTAAACTCTATTCTTACATTTGTTTATCTGCTCATTAAGGAGCCTTGTAACTAAACAAACATATTTCTATTCTTTGTGTCTAGTCAATCTGGGGATTGAACTAGAGGAGGTAGTCTTACCTCAGTTCAAGCTTGGTTAAGCTTGGGTTAGGGTTTTTGTGCTGGTGAGCCCTTGAAAACCAGCTGGGTTCGTTGTGCGCCCGGAAAAACAACAAGTTTGAGTTGTGAGCTTGTAAAACAACTCTGCTGTAATCTAGGGTGATTATAGTGTGGACCCAAGTGAATCTTGGGAGTGGACGTAGGTGTTGGATACACCGAACCACTATAAAATCTTTGTGTTTGCCGTGCTCTATTGTCTCTTCTCTATCTCTGTTTTATTCACTGCAATTTATATTTGCTTTGCATTTGCCTTCATTCATCTCAAGCTAAATAATTTAAAAGGCTAATTTTTAAAGAACCCAATTCCCCCCCCCCTCTTGGGTTGTCATCTGGGCCAACAATTGGTATCAGAGCTAGTGCTCATTAGATTTTGATCACACGATCAAGAGCTAAAGTTCCAAATGGCAACACAAGTTGGTTCATTTGCTGAAGGTCATTCTACGAATAGACCTCCACTTTTTAATGGCTCAAATTATTCTTATTGGAAAGCTAGAATGAGGATATTCATTCAAGCTTCTGATTATGAGCTATGGGGTGTTATAATCAATGGACCTAGTACACCCACACATGTTATAGATGGCACTATTGTTCCTAAGCCCGAAAGGGACTGGAATGATAATGATAGGAAAATGGCACAGCTTAATGCTAAGGCCATGAATGTTTTATATTGCTCCTTAGATGCTAATGAATTCAATAGAATCTCCACATGTAATTCCGCAAAGGAGATTTGGGATAGATTAGAGGTTACCCATGAGGGTACCAATCAAGTAAAAGAATCTAAAATTAATATTCTTGTTCATAAATATGAATTATTTAGCATGGAACAATCTGAAACCATTGCATGCATGTACACTAGATTCACAGATATTGTAAATGGTTTGAAAAGTCTTGGTAAGACATATACTAACTCTGAACTTGTTCGAAAATTCTTAGGTCATTACCAAGATCATGGGAAGCAAAAATGACTGCAATCCAAGAAGCTAAGGACCTCAACACTTTACCCTTAGAGGAGCTTCTAGGATCCCTTATGACCCATGAGCTGACTATGAGGCAGCATGTTGAGGAGGATTCAAAGAAAAAGAAAGTAATTGCCCTCAAAGCTGCAAAAGAAGAAGAGAGCAGCAGTGATGATGATGATGATAATGATGAAGAGACTGCTCTCTTAGCAAAGAAATTTAAGAGATTTATGAGGAGAAAGAAACCCTTCCACAAGAAAAAATTTGGAGCTAAGTGGGAAGGAGAAAAGGATAAAAATAAGGACAAGGACAAAAAAAAGAGAAAGACCCCTTGACGTTATGAATGTAATAAACCGGGGCACTTTAGAAATGAATGTCCTAGATTGAAGAAAGCCTACAAAAAGAAAAAGAAGGCTTATATGGCGACATGGAGTGACAGCGAGGAATCTTCTTCCGAAGAAGAAGAACAAAAGGAAGTCGCAAACGTATGCTTTATGGCGGACGACAATGATGAGGTAAGTTCCGACAACCCTTGCGATGAATTTGCTTTGATGAACTTTTTGATGCTTTAATGAACTTGTTGGGGATTTCAAAGTTTTGAAAAAGAAATACAAGATTTTGAAAAATGAAAACTTAACTTTCATTCAAGAAAAGAAAATCTTAACAATGAAATTAAGAAACTTAAATCTGAAAATGAAATTTTAATGAATGAAAAGGAATCAATCTCAAATGAAAAAGATAAACTAAAGAATGAGGTTGAAAAACATAAAAACATAGTTGATAAGTTTACATTAAGTTCAATTAAATTAGACATGTTATTAAATAGTCAAAAAGCAGTTTTTGACAAAGCCGGATTAGGATATAACACTTTAAGAAAACAAAAATCACTTAAAAATATTTTTGTAAGTGCTGGCCAAAGTAATTTTACATGCTTTAAATGTAATCAAACAGGACATAAATCTTATGAATGTAAAATTCTGAAACCTAATTAAAGGAAAGAAAATATGGGTTCCGAAAGGAACAATATTTGTTGGTACTAACCATGAAGGACCCAAGAAAGCTTGGGTACCTAAACATAAAGTCTGATTTCATTGCAGGAATGTCTTGTGGCCAAGAGATCAAAGAGAAAGTGGTATCTTGATAGTGGCTGCTCAAGACATATGACGGGTGACAAAGAAGAATTCATCACCCTAGAAGAAAAGAAAGGAGGAGTTGTTACATTTGGCGACAATGGCAAAGGCCAAATCTTGGGGTTTGGTAACATTCAAATAACTCCCTCCACATTTATTGAGAATGTACTTTATGTTGATGGTTTAAAACATAACTTAATTAGTATAAGTCAATTATGTGACAAAGGTTTTAAAGTTCTTTTGAATCTTCTTTATGCACTGTAGCTAATCCCATTGATAATAGCATTGTTTTTATTGGAAATAGAAATGGCAATGTATACATGATTGATTTAGACAAATTGTCTACAATAATCATTGCTTAGTTGCAAATAATGCTAATATGAATGAGACTGGTTGGTTGTGGCATCGAAGATTAGGTCACGCAAGCACACACCTGATTTCAAAACTAATTAGAATGGATTTAGTAAAAGGTTTACCTAAATTAGATTTTGAAAATAACAAAATATGTGATGCATGTCAGTTTGGAAAACAAACAGAAGTTCTTTCAAATCTAAAAATTGTTTCAACTTCTAGGCCATTAGAGCTACTTCACATGGACCTTTTTGGACCAACTAGAACCACAAGTCTAGGAGGAAAGAAATATGGTCTTGTGATAGTAGATGATTACTCTAGATTCACTTGGGTAATGTTTTTAGCTCACAAAGATGAGACTTTCTCGATATTCATGAAATTCTTCAAGAAAGTAACAAATGAGAAAAACACTACCATAGTGTCTCTAAGAAGTGATCATGGAACTGAATTTGAAAATCACTTATTTGAAAGTTTTTGCAATGAAAATGGTATTAATCATAATTTTTCTGCACCTAGGACCCCACAACAAAATGGTGTAGTTGAAAGGAAAAATAGGACTCTAGAAGACATGGCCCGTACCATGCTATGTGAAAGTAAACTCCCGAAATACTTTTGGGCGGAAGCTATTAACACAGCATGTTACATCTTAAATAGAGCTTAATAAGACCTATTTTAAAGAAAACACCTTATGAATTATGGCATGATAGAAAACCCAATATAAAATATTTTCATGCATTTGGTTGTAAATGTTTTGTTCACAATAATGGTAAAAATAATTTAGGCAAATTTGATGCTAAATCTGATGAAGGAATATTCTTAGGATACTCAATAACTAGTAAAGCATATAGAGTATTTAACAAGAAAACTTTAGTTGTTGAAGAATCAATTCATGTAGTTTTTGATGAATCTTTAGCAACTCGTTCTGAAAAATTTGATGATGATGAAGATACAAACATAATTGAAAAGATCTTGAAAAATTAAATATTGATGTATCTTTAGATCAAGAACAAGACGCTAAAGATAATGATTCACCTAAGGATGATGATACTAACGCTAATCATAATGATGTAGATCTACCTAGGGATTGGAGATATGCTTATAGTCACCCTAAGGAATTGATTATAGGTGATCCATCTCAAGGAATAAGAACTAGATCATCCATGAGAAACATTAGTAATCATCTTGCATTTGTATCACAAATTGAACCTAAAACTATTGAAGAAGCTGAAAAAGATAATAATTGGATGTTAGCAATGCAAGAAGAATTAAATCAATTCACAAGAAATAATGTATGGACCTTAGTTGAAAGACCTAAAAATCATTCTGTTATAGGATCAAAATGGATATATAGAAATAAACTAGATGAAAATGGCATAGTAATTAGAAACAAAGCTAGATTAGTTGCAAAAGGATATAATCAAGAAGAAGGTATTGATTTTGATGAAACCTTTGCACCAGTAGCTAGATTAGAAGCCATTAGACTATTACTTGCATTTGCATGTCATATGAATTTTAACTTATTTCAAATGGATGTAAAAAGTGCATTTTTAAATGGATTTATAAATGAAGAAGTATATGTAGAACAACCACCAGGTTTTGAAGATCACGAATTTTCAAATCACGTTTTTAAATTGCACAAAGCATTATATGGTTTGAAACAAGCACCTAGAGCTTGGTATGATAGATTAAGTAAATTCTTAATTGAAAATGATTTTATAAGAGGAAATGTTGATAAAACTTTGTTTTTGAAAAGAAAAGGTAAAGATTTATTAGTAGTTCAAATATATGTTGATGATATCATTTTTGGTGCTACTAACAATACTATGTCAAGAGTTTGCTAAGTTGATGCAGGGAGAATTTGAAATGAGCATGATGGGAGAACTCAACTTCTTCCTTGGACTCCAAATCAAACAAAGCAAAGAGGGAATCTTTATCAACCAAACAAAATACACAAGAGAAATCCTAAAGAAGTTTGGTATGGAATCAATTAAACCCCTCGGAACACCAATGAGTCCTTCATGCAAGCTGGACAAAGATGAAGAAGGTAAGAAGATTGATCAGAAATATTATCGAGGTATAATCGGATCCCTACTTTACTTAACTGCAAGTAGACCAGATATAATGTTTGCTGTTTGCTTATGTGCTAGATTTCAGTCTGAACCTAAAGAATCACATTTAATTGCTGTTAAAAGAATACTAAGATATGTAAGTGGAACAAAAAATGTAGGTTTATGGTATTCTAGAGACTCCACATTAAATCTGATTGCATACACTGATTCTGATTATGCTGGATGTAAGTTAGATAGAAAAAGCACAAGTGGTGCATGCCAATTCTTAGGAAGTAACTTAATCTCATGGTTTAGCAAAAAGCAAAATTCAGTTGCATTATCAACTACTGAAGCTGAATATGTAGCAGCTGGAAGTTGCTGTGCTCAAATCCTATGGATTAAGCGACAACTTGAAGACTATGGTATCACACTTGATAAAACACCTATAAGATGTGATAACACAAGTGCAATTAATCTAACAAAGAATCCAATTCAACATTCAAGAACTAAACACATAGAAATTAGATATCATTTTATAAGAGAACATGTAGCAAATAATGAAATATGTCTTGATTATGTTAACACTGAAGAACAATTAGCAGACATATTTACAAAACCTTAAGTGAAGAAAGATTCTGTTATCTTAGAGGAGAGTTAGGGATTTGTGATCCATTAGAATGAATTTGAAACCCCTAAGGAAATTTTATCTAAGATTCTTTCAAATCCTTGATCTTTAAGGAAATCTTATCTAGAATTCATATCTAATTGATCCATTCATATTCAATGATTATTTTATCAATTTTTATGATCAAATTCCGGACACATTTCAGAAATTTCATGTTTTTGCTCTGAAATGGTCTCGGAGCCGACTCGGTGCGTATCGGAGTCGACTCCTGGTTTCGACTGAAACTCTCGGGTCGACCCCTTCTCGGCGCGAGTCGACTCCACTTCGGGATGGTTTTCTGTGACTGTCCGGAGTCGACCCCTTGCTTTGCGCGAGCCGACTCGAAGTGGTCCCAGGTTGATTTATCTAGGGCAGAGTCGACTCGCCGTTCATTTCAAACTTTCCAATCTCTCAAAATACTCTCTCCAAATATCTCCAGACCTTCCAAATTCCCAAAATCCTGATTAACTTCCAATCGACCAATGGCACCCAAAACTCGAGGTTCCAATCTTGCTGCGGCCGGTGTGAAGAGGAAGAGAGCCGTGAGGAAGACGGTGAGGCGTCCGGTGCGTGAGCCTTCTCCAAGCACGGATTCCACTTCATCATCTTCAACCCCCAATGCTTCTCCAGCTGCTCTACTTCTCAGGTAGATAGATTAGCAGATAGAATCATTACCACGGGTAGAAAGTGGATTTTGAACTTTTGAGGCAGAGGGATTTTTATTAGGAGACAATTGATAGAGATGGGATGGGAGAAGATCTGTTCCTGGATTGCCCTACTTATCCCGCTCTTGTAAAGGAGTTTTATAAGAACTTGTCTAGAGGAGATCATGGTCTCATAAGCACAGTGAGAGGAAATAGGATCTCAGTGACTGTAGAGCTTCTGTCAAGACTTTGGATCTACCCTTATCAGGACTGCCACATTTTCTTCTGAAGACCGAAGCCCGCTCTTGCTAGATTATTAACCGGGATGTTGTCGGTTTTGAAGAAGTTTTGCCAACCAATTATCATTAGAACTGAGATTGCTTCATAACATTTGCAGTAGGATACTTTTTCCAAAGATAGGAAGATTTGATTATGTATCTGAAAGGGATATTTTGTGATGGATGCTATTGTTACGGGCAAACCATAAACCTTCCCAGTATGATTCTTTGGTATATTGCTGACTGTGGAGGAAAAAGAAATCTAGCTTGCCCTATGGTATGATTCTCACCAAGATTTTCCAGAGTCAAGGAATTGTTATTTCTGACAGTGAGCCAATGAGGAACTGAGACATACAGACTTTTATAGCTTGGCCACCATTCATCGGATGGGTTTTATTAAGAAAAATGGAAATGGGAGAGGAAAGGATTAGTAGAAGAGAGAGCTAGGATGTTGAGGCACCAGGTCCATCAGTTAGACACTCTTCACCTGCACCTCCGAGCCCTCCTACTTCTGCACCTGCTCCTACCCCTGCTCAGTTATTTGATCAAGCTTCATCCTCTTCTGCTGGCTTCTCAGATCTACAATTAAAGCAACTCAAAGGACTTTTGATGATCAGTCAGAAAATTAAAGTCAGAGTTTGAAATAAGTTCATGAATCTAAAGGAACTCTATATTCTTGGATGACCGAATCACTAAAATTGAGTCTACTCTCAGCACTTCTTCAAAGTCTTTAAGTGGAGATCTCAAGAACATTTTTGAAGAACTTAAAGATATTTGCGGAGATGGCGAAACCTACTCTAATGCAATGCGGAGCTACAAGATAAAATTTTGACTGCTTGCACCTTTGTAGATGAGAGGCTAAAAGACTATGTAAAAATCCAATCAGATGGAATGAAGAACATAGTTGATCATTTGACTAGGATTGTTAGAACTCATTTCTAATGTATTAGATTTTCAATCCTTGCTATGTATTGAAGTTATGTTATGTTTTACATTTTGATATCAATGTATTAGACACTTTGATGTATTAGACTCTTTGATGAAATGAAATGTCAATTTTGATTACTCAATGTATTTCTTCTATCAATGAATGAATGAATGTTTATGCTTCTCTACCTTTTTGTTGATAACAAAAAAGGGGGAGAGTTTTATAGTTTTATGATTGAATATGCATATGAGAAAATCAAATTAATCAATGAGATAATTAATTGAATGATTAAGTTTCATAGGGGGAGCTACCTCATTCAGGGGGAGCCTAAGCCTATTATGAAATCAAAATAAATTCACAAATCAATCATGCATAAACTCAATGTTTTTGTCATCATCAAAAAGGGGGAGATTGTTGGAGATTATTGAAAAATTATATGCCCCAATCCTTTTGATTTTGATGATTACCAAAAGCCATGAGTATTAAAAGATGTAATGAGTTTATTTACATGAGCAATGAATTTATTTTGAACAATCAATGAGAATGTTAAAGTTTGACTTAATCATTTTGAAAGTAACTTTAAGCTCAATGTTTAAGCTTTCAAAAAGAAATTTTATAATTCATATTAATCAATGAGTTTTTGGAATACTTCTTGAATTAATTCTTAATGTCAATTTTATTGAATTCAAGTCAAAACAATGATTTAAAATGAATCTGGAACGATTTTAAAGTCAATCAGAAAACTTTCTGATTTTTGATACGTTCCGGAGCCGACTCTTGAGTTTCAGAGTCGACTCCCCTCAGAGAACAGAAATGTCTATCTGTCTCGAGTCGACCCACGTAATTTCACGAGTCGACCCCCGATTCTGTCGAGCCGACTCCATGACTGTGCGAGTCGACTCCGCTCAGACACCAGAGGTGTTTTTCTGAGCACTTCGCGAGTCGACCCCAACTTTCATGAGTCGACCCCCGACTTTCAGGAGTCGACACTTTACTTTTGGTGAGTCGACCCTTTGACTTTCTAAACATTTCTATTTTTAGTATCACGACTCGAGCCGACTCGGGAAAAGCATGAGTCGACTCCAGCAAATCTGGGCAAATTTTTCGGATGCCAACTCAGCTCAACGGTAAGATTTTTGATTAACGGCTATTTTTCTTTGTCTCTAACGGCTATATTTTGCAGAATCTATAAATAGAGAAGCCGTTTTCAAATCAAAGAGACAATAGAGAGATATTTATTTCAAAGAAAAAGAAGAAAAAATCGAAAAACAGAGCTTCAGTTGAAAAAATCCGTGATTCAAAATAGAGTGAAAGAAAGAGTGTGAAATCAAAGGAAGTTCCTTCTGTGTTCAAGCTCAAATCCAAGGAAGCTTCAGAAGAAAATCCAAGTATTCAAGAGCATCTCAAGAGATTTTCAACACTCAAAGAAAAGAGGAAAAGCCCAAATCAACTCCAACACATCTTCCGTGAAGAATCCAAGCTGAGGCCTGATTCTACACTTCAAAGGAGTTGAAGAAAAGAAGAAAAGCTCAAAGCCAACCAACTGCAAATCAGGCTTATCTAAACTCTATTCTTACATTTGTTTATCTGCTCATTAAGGAGCCTTGTAACTAAACAAACAATATTTCTATTCTTTGTGTCTAGTTCAATCTGGGGGATTGAACTAGAGGAGGTAGTCTTACCTCAGTTCAAGCTTGGTTAAGCTTGGGTTAAGGGTTTTTGTGCTGGTGAGCCCTTGAAAACCAGCTGGGTTCGTTGTGCGCCCGGGAAAACAACAAGTTTGAGTTGTGAGCTTGTAAAACAACTCTGCTGTAATCTAGGGTGATTATAGTGTGGACCCAAGTGAATCTTGGGAGTGGACGTAGGTGTTGGATACACCGAACCACTATAAAATCTTTGTGTTTGCCGTGCTCTATTGTCTCTTCTCTATCTCTGTTTTATTCACTGCAATTTATATTTGCTTTGCATTTGCCTTCATTCATCTCAAGCTAAATAATTTAAAAGGCTAATTTTTAAAGAACCCAATTCATCCCCCCCCCCCCTCTTGGGTTGTCATCTGGGCCAACAAAATTCCTAAGGGATTCTTGGGGAGTAGACGTAGGTGATGGGTTTGGCACCAAACCACTATAAAAAATATTATGTTTATGATTGCTTGCCTATTATTTTTTGTGATATCTCTAGCTTCACCTCATCACACCACTATCAACTAAATTTCAATTTGTAAAGTGCACATATCCGCGTATTAAATTTTAAGAACATAATTCACCTTCCCTCTTGGGTTTCTACATCTGGGCAACATCTTTGATAAAGTGTCTATCCACTTCAATGCATTTCGTTAGATTATGCTGTACTGGATTGTATGCTATGTTAATTGCTGACTTATTGTCACAATAAAGTCCCATTGGACCATCCCATTTGATTTTCAAATCTTCTAAAATGATCTTTAACCAAAGTAGCTCACACATTCCTTAAGCCATTGCTCGAAATTCTACCTCTGCACTTGATCGTGCTACCACACTTTGCTTCTTACTCCTCCACATCATAAAATTCCCATAAAAAGTACAATAACCTAAAGTTGATCTTCTGTCTACAATTGGCCCAGCATAGTTAGCATTTGTATATGCCTCAAGTACTAAACCTCCATTCCTTTTAAACAAAATACATTTTTCTAGTATTCCTTTGAGATACTGTAACACTCTGTAAGATGTTTGCAAATGGATATCATTCAGATTGTGCATAAATTAGCTAATTACACTCATTGCATAAGCTATATCCAATCATGTGTGAGATTGATAAATGAGTTTTTCTACCAGTTGTTTGTACATCTCTCTATCTACTGCAGAATTTTTTTCTGCTAGTCCAAGTCTATGATTAGGATCTATTAGAGTACTTGTTGGTTTGCATATTATTTTGCACATTTCCTTGAGAAGATCTGTAACTACTTCTGTTGGAAGATAAATATACCTTGCCTCAAGTGAGCCACCTCAATTCTGAGAGAATATTTTAGCGTTCTTAATGCTTTGATCTCAAACTCCTTAGCTAAACATTGACTTCAGAACCGTTTCTCCTCATCATCATCTCCATCACTATTATATCATCAACATACACCAAGAAAGCTGTAACTTCCCCTAAAGATGAGTACTTAATAAACAATGCATGGCCCCTTGACTCTGCCTATATCCTATGGCTATCATAACTCTTGCAATCTTTTGAACCATGCCTATGGAGACTGTTTAAGTTCATACAAAGCTTCTTCAATTTACACACTGTATGAGCTGCACAATCTTTTTCATAATCAGATGTAATTTTTATATAATTTTTTCTCTCTAGTTCTTCATGAAAAATGTATTCTTGACATCAAA
>UESW01004514.1:53999-146246 GCA_900491605.1 Calamus simplicifolius
ATATATATATATATATATATATATATATATATATATATATATTCATACATACATACATACATACATATATAGATATATATATATATATATGTGTGTATGTGTTTGTGTATATATATTCTTGTATTGATTAGCGTACAAAATGATATGGGTTTTTTAAATCTTGTGTACAATAATGCCAAAAAACTATCAAAATAATAGATGGTGTGAATGCGTGCGACGTTATGCCAACCCATGCTATCGGGCTGCTAGTTGGCTAAGCCAGCATGCTATGTTGGGCCAATACGTAGGCACTTTTTTTTGACTAATTTGTTAGTTAATAAAAAAATTAATAAAGTATAAAGTCGCTGATGAAATCTATAATTTGATATATTTGGCTAGCAACAATTAGGTTCTTGTAACATAGCAATTTTTTTAATGCCCTAATTGCTGCTGTAGTCATGTTTACCTTATTATTAATTTATTATGTATATTACTCTAGCTTGATTGATAAGATCTATTGATCCAAATATTAATTTTGATGAATAACAAAAATCACATGAGTATATTCCTTTTGTCACTAATGATTTTAATTAAGTGTTTTAGAGATTTAAACCATTAATCAATCAAAATCCAAGGAAAATAAATCATTAATCAATCAAAATCCAAGAAAAATCGAGCTTGATCTTGAGTCTCGATCTAAGTGTCATGTTCAGCTCTTGGAGTTGACTCACACAATTGAGGAGCCGACGATGGATGTTTCAGCATGCTCTTGCACTTTCGGCACGAACTCGAGTCAACTGACACAATAGCTCCAGTCGACTCAAACAGAGAAACGGAGACTTGCAACTTTGGCATCCTGCTCGAGTCGACTCCTGCACAAATTCAAGCCGACCCCTAAAAATCAAGAGACTTGGAGGTTATGTCAAACCTTCTATAAAGGTCTAAACTTAAACTCTAGAACTATGCTCAAGTCGATGTGTCAGAACGACTTTATGCAGAAACTATCCATGAAGCCTGACAATTTCTAAAAGATTTAGTAGAAAAGAGCCTACAATGAGAGAAAGCTAAGGAATCTGAACCGACACCATCAAGAGGTGGTATGCACCAATTCTCTCCATCTATAGCTAAAGAAGCTAAGATGACATCTCTGATTCATAGGATAGAAGCCTTGGAACTCAAGGGACAGTGTTGACCCACCTATTGATTTTGATGATTAACAAAAGCCATGAGTATATTTCTTGTGTTACTAATAAAATTAACAAGTGTTTCAGAAACTTAGAAAGGTTAAGTTATTCGAATGATATACAAAATTAAGTTTGAATCAATTTTTTAATGAAAAATATTTAAGTTCAGAACTTGGAGCTGACACCCACTTTGTTTGGAGCCGACCCCAGGGCGTATCAGAACAGTTCAATTGTTTTGGCATGGTTCAAAGTCGACACATGAAATCCTAGAGCCGACTCTAACCTGAGACACAGAGAAGACCTTTCTGCGTCAGTTTTTGGAGCCGATACCTTGAGTTTCAGAGCCGACACCTGAAGTTTCGGAGCCGACACTTGAAAATCTTTGAGCTGACTCTAACCTGAGAATAGAGAGTGTATTTTTAGGACATTGTTAGAGTCGACACCCTCAGAACTTAGAGCCGACTCCAGAACGTGTCGAGCCGACACCACAGTTTCTCGGAGTTGACTCCCTAACGGACATTTTGTTACTATTTTTGGAAACCCGACTTGGATCCGACACATGAAAAGTTGGAGCTTACTCCAACCTGTAGGAACGAAATTTCAAATCTATCAGAACGGATTCCAAAGGTAACATTTCTTCACCTAACCCCCAACGGATCTATTTCTTTGCGTGAGGAAACAATCCAAGTACTTTGTAATGACTATATTTCACCTAATCTTGGATTATGGAGGATTATAAAAAGGCATCATCCGTTTCAAAAATAAGAACAAAAAATAGAGAAAATAGAGATAAGAAAATCGAAAAGAAAAAGAGAGAAATCATCTAGTTTTTAAAAGTGGAAAATCTCTGTGCTCAAGGCCATCAATAGAAAAGATATAGAAGAGAAATCCAAAGGAGTTCCAAAATCAAATCCGAAGGATTTCCACCGATTTGAAGGAGAAGAGCTTGAGCCCTAAATTTTTAACTTCTCTTCAACGAGCTTCGTTCAAGAATCAAAGTTCAAATACTGTTAGCCGATTCAGAAGAGAAGAGAAAAAGAAGAAAAGCTCAACTTCAAATCGCTTCAAAAATAGGCTTTTCTATTCTTATTTATTTACATTGTATATTTGCTCATTTGAGGAGCTTTAAATTGCTATAAACTTATATTTGAATTGCTTGTGGTCTAATTCAATCAGGGGATTAAATTAGTTGAGGTAGTTGACCTCAGGATAAGCTAAGTGTAGCTTACGTTGGATTGTGTGCTGGTAAACCCATGAAAACCGGCTGGGTTCGTTGTGACCCCGTGTAAAAACAAGTTCGAGTTATGATCTTGCAAATCAACTCAGCTGTAATCAGGGTGATTATAGTGTGAACCCAAGAGTTTCTTGGGAGTGGACGTAGGTGTGGGATACACCGAACCACTATAAACATTCTTGTGTTTGTCGTGCTTATTACTCTCTCTCTCTCATCTATATGTGTTTATTATTTACGCATCACTTCACTTGTGCACATTAACTTAGTGGAATTGGTTTTTAATTGTTAAATTTTTTAAAGAACCCAATTCACCTTCTCTCTTAGGTTGCCATCTGGGTCAACAATTGGTATCAGAGCTTGTGCTCATTTCGGTTTGATTTAACGATCAAGAGCTAAAGATCCAAATGGCAGCTCAAGCTGGATCATCATTTTCTGAAGGTCAATCCACAAATCAACCTCCTTTGTTTAGTGGCACAAATTATTCATATTGGAAAGCTAGAATGAGAATTTTTATTCAAGCTTTAGATTATGAATTATGGAGTATCATTATTAATGGTCCTAACACTTCCACACACATTGTTGACGGATCTATGTTCCTAAGCCCGAAAGGGACTGAATGAAAATGATAGGAAAATGGCTCAGCTCAACGCCAAAGCCATGAATGTCCTATACTATTCTTTGGATGCAAATGAATTCAACAGAATATCCATTTGCATTTCAGCCAAAGAAATATGGGTTAGGTTGGAAGTTACTCATGAGGGTACCAATCAAGTTAAGGAATCTAAAATCAATATTCTAGTGCACAAATATGAACTATTTAGCATGGAACAAAATGAGTCAATCACATGCATTTACACTAGATTCACTGATATTGTAAATTGTTTGAAGAGTCTTGGTAAGACTTATACTAACTCTGAATTAGTGCGCAAAATTCTTAGGTCTCTTCCAAGATCATGGGAAGCCAAAGTGACAGCAATCCAAGAAGCCAAAGACTTGAACATCTACCTTTGGAAGAGCTACTTGGATCCCTAATGACCCATGAGCTTACAATGAAACAACATCAAGAGGAAGAGGTAAAAAGAAGAGAACAATTGCACTCAAGGTTGCAGAAGATGAAAGAGCAGTAGTGAAGATGATGATGAGACATCTCTCCTTGCTAGAAAATTTAAGAAATTTATGCAAAGAATGAGACCCTTTCACAAGAGAAAGTCTGGAATAAAAATGAAGGAGAAAGATAAAGAGAAAAGGATAAGAATAAGGATAAGGATCCCTTAATATGTTATGAATGTAAGAAGCAGAAACATTTTAGATCTGAATGTCCACAATTAAAGAAGGGATACAAGAAAAAGAAGAAAGCCTAAGTTGCAACTTGGAGTGATAGTGAAGAGTCTTCATCCGAAGAAGAACAAAAAGAGGTTGCCAACATTTGCTTCATGGCGAACGCCGATAATGAGGTAAATTTCGAAACTCCCAATGTTGATTTCACTTTTGATGAGTTATATGATGCTTTCAATGAATTAATTAGTGATTTCAAGATTTTGAGAAACAAGAATAAATCATTAAAAACTGAAAATTTAGATCTTCTCAAAATAAAAAATGAACTTGTTTTTAAGATCAAAAGTTTGAAATCTGAAAAAGAAGACATATTGAAGGAAAAAGAATCAATTTCTAATGAAAATCTTAATTTAAAGAAAGAAGTTGATAAGTATAAAAATATTATTGATAAATTTTACAAATAGCTTGAAAAAACTTAATTGACTACTGAACAACCAAAGAGCTATTTTTGATAAAGCTGGTTTAGGATATAGACCACGTATGAAACAAAATATGTCAACATTTCTTTGTAAAGAAAAATGATATTTCATGTTATCATTGTAACAAAAAGGGACATAAATCTGATGAATGTGATTTCAAAATATCTTTAAATCATAAAGGCAAGAAAGTATGGGTTCTAAAAGGAACAATTTTTATTGCTACTAACCATGAAGAACCCAAGAAGGCTTGAGTACCTAAACATAAGATTTGATTGTCTTGTAGGAGTCTCTTGCGGCCAAAGGATCAAAAAGAAAATGGTATCTTGATAGTGGCTGCTCAAGACACATGACATGTGACAAAGAGCAATTCATCACCCTTGAAATCAAAAGAGGAGTTGTAACTTTTGGAGATAATGACAAAGGCCAAATTATGGGCTTTGGTAAAATTCAAATCACTCCCTTCACTTTTATTGAAAATGTTTTGTATGTAGATGGGTTAAAGCATAATTTGATTAGCATTAGCCAACTGTGTGATAAAGGTTTCAAAGTTTCTTTTGAAGCTTCTATTTGCACGGTATCAAATTTCATTGACAATAGCATTATATTTATTGAAAATAGAAATGACAATGTATACTTAATTGATTTAGATAATTTGTCTACTAGTAATCATTTGTTGAGAAATTTGGGAAATTGTATTTACCCCAACTTTATTGATTTTGATGATTTCCAAAAGCCATGAGTATTTTAAAGGAAATAATGAGTTTATTAATCAAAAACCTTGAGCTTATTCAAATGAATGCAATGGACTCTCAATGTTTAAATTCACTATGTTTTGAATCAATTTGAAAAAGAAGTTTCAAGCTCTATATTTAAAGATTTCAAAAAGGAATTTTTACATGTTATATTTCAATCATTGATTTCTTGAAACATGTCTTGAATCCATGCTTAATGTCATATTTATTGTATTCAAGTCAAAATATTATTTAAAATTATTCTGGGACGAATTTCAAAGTCAATCAGAAAATTCTGATTTTTGATACGTTCCGAAGCCGACTCTAGAGTTTCAGAGTCGACTCCTGTAAGCCACAGAGATTTCTGATTTCTGAGTCGACCCTTGATTTCAAGAGTCGACCCCTGACTCTGTGCGAGCCGACTCCTGTCTGTGCGAGTCGACTCCGCTCAAACAACAGAAACCATGTTTTTTGAGCACTTCTCGAGTCGACTCCCATTTTCTTCGAGTCGACTCCCGACTTCAGGAGCCGACACTTTGGTTTTTCGCGAGTCGACCCTCTAACGTTTAAAATGTTTCTATTTTTAGTAATCGACTTCGAGCCGACTCCCACAGTGCTCGAGTCGACTCCACGAAATCTGGGCGCGATTTTTCACGATGACACATCAGCCCCAACGGTAAGATTTTCAAATAACGGCTATATTTCTGTATTTCTAACGGATATATTTTTGCAGAATCTATAAATAGAGGAGCTCTTTTCAAATAAAAAAGAAAGAGAAAAGAGAGAAAAGAAAATCTTTCAAAAAGAGGGAAAAACAGAGCTTTATTGGAAAAATCATTTGAGTCAAGAAAAGATTCAAAAGGAGTGAAATCAAAGAGAGAGATTCGTGTGCTCCTGAGCTATAATCTACAAAAAGTTCAAGAGGAGATCCCAAAGCAACCAAGAGCAAATCAAGATCTTCCAACCTAGAAGAAAGAAGAAAAGCTTCATCCAACTCCAAAGCCTCAAAGCTGGGAGAATCTGTGCTGAGGCCTGATTCACACTTCAAAGGAGTTGGAAAAGAGAAGCAAAGAAGCCAAGCCTGCATTCAAGCATATTTAATCAGGCTTTTCTAAACCTAAGCTTTATTTGTTTATTCTGCTCAAGAGGAGCTGTTTGTATTTAAAACTCTATTTATTTTTTGTGTACTGATTCAATCAGTGGATTGAATCAGTGGAGGTAGTTATACCTCGTTGTAAGCTTGGATAGCTTGTGTTGGGTTTTGTGACCCGTTAAAACAACGGTTGGGTTTTGTGCTGGTAAGCCCGTGTAAAACCAGCTGGGTTCGTTGTGATCCCGGAAAACAACAAGTTTGAGTTGTGAGCTTGTAAAACAACTCGGCTGTAATCTAGGGAGATTATAGTGTGGACCCAAGTGAATCTTGGGAGTGGACGTAGGTGTTGGTTGCACCGAACCACTATAAAATCTTGTGTTTGCCGTGCTTATTTTCTCTCTCTCTATCTCTCTTATATTTTGTTTGTGCATTGTTTATAAGTTAATTTCTCTCACTTGCACATCTTGAAATTCAAAAATTTAAAAAGTCTTAAATTTTTAAGAACCCAATTCACCCCCCCCCCTCTTGGGTTGCCATCTGGGCCAACAATTGGTATCAGAGCAAGTGCTCATTTAGAATTTGATCTCACGATCAAGGGCTAAAGATCCTTATGGCAACACAAAGTGGTTCATGTTTTGCTGAAGGTCATTCTACGAATAGACCTCCTTTATTTAATGGAACCAACTATTCATATTGGAAAGCTAGAATGAGAATATTCATTCAAGCTTCTGACTATGAATTGTGGGGTGTAATAATAAATGGACCTAGTACACCCACACACTTATTGATGGCACTATTGTTCCTAAGCCCGAAAGGGATTGGAATGATAATGATAGGAGAATGGCACAACTAAATGCTAAAGCCATTAATATTTTGTATTGTTCCTTAGATCAAATGAATTCAACCGAATCTCAACATGTAATTCCGCAAAAGAAATTTGGGATAGGTTGGAAATTACACATGAAGGAACAAACCAAGTAAAAGAATCAAAGATAAATATTTTGGTTCATAAATATGAATTATTTACATGGAACAAACTGAAACCATCACATGCATGTTCACTAGATTCACTGATATTGTGAATGGTTTGAAAAGTCTTGGAAAAGTTTATACTAATCTGAGCTTGTTCGCAAAATTCTTAGGTCACTTCCAAGATCGTGGGAAGCCAAGGTGACAGCCATCCAAGAAGCCAAAGACCTCAACATCCTACCTTGGAGGAGCTTCTTGGATCCTTATGACCCATGAGCTTCAATGAAGCAACATGTTGAGGAGAGTCAAAAAGAAGAAACCATTGCCCTCAAGGCTGCAAAAGTGAAGAGAGCAGCAGCGATGATGAAGATGATGATGATGAGACTGCTCTCCTTGCAAAAATTCAAGAAATTTATGAAAGAAGGAGGCCCTTCCACAAAAGAAATTTGGAGCAAAAATGGAAGGAGAAAAGAAAAGGATAAGAAAAAGGACAAGGACAAAAAAGAGAAAGAGCCCTTAGTATGTTATGAGTGTAAAAAGCCAGGGCATTTTAGATATGACTGTCCTTTACTTAAGAAGGCCTACAAGAAAAAGAAAAAGGCTACATGGCAACTTGGACTGATAGTGAAGAGTCTTCTTCCGAAGAAGAAGAACAAAAGAAGTTGCAAATGTTTGCTTCATGGCGGACGACAACGACGAGGTAAGTTCCGAAACCCTGATGAATTTACATTTGATGAAATGTTTGAAGCTTTCAATGAACTTATGATTGATTTTAAATTTGAAAAAGAAAATAAATTTTGAAAAATGAAAATTAAATTTAATTAAAGAAAAATGAATTAAATTTGAGTTAAAGATTTAAAAGAAAAAGAAGAAAAGAATGAATAAGATTGATTTGATAAAATCTGAAAATAAAATCTAATTAAAGAAAAAGAATCAATCTCTAATGAAAATGATTTTCTTAAGAAAGATGTTAAAAAATATAAAGACATTGTTGAGAAATTTACTTAAGTTCAACTAAACTTAACATGATTTTAGATAGTCAAAAAGCTGTTTTTGACAAAGCTGGTTTAGGATATAACACATTAAGAAACAAAAATCTTAAAAATATTTTTGTAAAAGCTAACCAAAGTAATATACTTGTTTTAAATGTAATGAAAAAGGACATAAATCTTTTGAATGCAAAACATAAAATAACAAAAATTAAATATTAAAGGAAAGAAAATATGGGTTCCGAAAGGAACAATTTTTATTGCTACTAACCATGAAGGACCCAAGAAAGCTTGGGTACCTAAACATAAAGTTTGATTATGTTGCAGGAATGTCTTGTAGCCAAAAGATCAAAGAAAAAGTGGTACCTTGATAGTGGCTGCTCAAGACATATGACGGGTGACAAAGATGAATTCATCACCCTGGAAGAAAAGAAAGGTGGAGTTGTTACGTTTGGCGATAACGGTAAAGGTCAAATTATGGGCCTTGGTAAAGTTCGTATAACTCCATCTATTTATTGATAATGTACTTTATGTTGATGGTTTGAAGCATAATCTAATTAGTATAAGCCAATTATGTGATAAAAACTTTAATGTTTCATTTAAATCTTCTATATGCACTGTAACTAATTCTATTGATAATAGCATTGTATTTACTGGTTATAGACATGGCAATGTTTACTTGGTTGATCTAGAAAAATTATCTTGAGTGATCATTGCTTAATTGCTGACAATGCTAACATAAATGAAATTAGTTGGTTGTGGCATCGTAGATTAGGTCATGCAAGCACACACCTTATTTCAAAACTAATTAAAATGGATTTAGTTAAAGGATTACCTAAACTAGATTTTGAAAATAACAAAATATGTGATGCATGTCAATTTGGAAAACAAACTAGAAGTTCTTTCAAATCTAAAAATGTTGTTTCAACTTCTAGGCTTAGAGCTACTTCACATGGACCTTTTTGGACCAACTAGAACCACAAGTCTAGGAGGAAAGAAATATGGTCTAGTGATTGTAGATGATTATTCTAGATATACTTGGGTAATGTTTTTAGCTCACAAAGATGAGACTTTCTCGATATTCCTGAAATTCTTCAAGAAAGTCACAAATGAGAAAAACACTACCATAGTATCTCTAAGAAGTGATCATGGAACAGAATTTGAAAATCACTTATTTGAAAGTTTTTGCACTGAAAATGGATTAATCATAATTTTTCAGCCCCTAGGACTCCACAACAAAATGGTGTAGTTGAAAGGAAAAATAGGACTCTAGAAGACATGGCCCGTACCATGCTATGTGAAAGTAACCTACCAAAGTACTTTTGGGCGGAAGCTATTAACACAGCATGTTACATCTTAAATAGAGCTTTAATAAGACCAATTTAAAGAAAACACCTTATGAATTATGGAATGAAAGAAAACCAAATATAAAATACTTTCATGCATTTGGATGTAAATGTTTCATTCATAATAATGGTAAAAACAACTTAGGAAAATTTGATGCTAAATCTGATGAAGGAATTTTTTAGGTATTCAACAACTAGTAAAGCATATAGAGTATTTAACAAGAAAACCTTAGTAGTTGAAGAATCCATTCATGTAGTTTTTGATGAATCTTTAGCATCTAGTTCTGAAAAGATTGATGATGAGGAAGATACAAACATAATTGAAAAAGATCTTGAAAAACTTAATATTGAAGTATCTTCAGATCATGAACAAGAAGCTAAAGATGATGATTCACATAAGGACGATGATGTCAATATTGATCATAATGATATAGATCTTCCAAGAGATGGAGATATGCTCATAGTCATCCCAAGGAATTGATTATAGGATCCATCTCAAGGAATAAGAACTAGATCATATATGAGAAATATTAGTAATCATCTTGCATTTGTATCACAAATTGAACCTAAAACTATTGAAGAAGCTGAAAAAGATAATAATTGGATGTTAGCAATGCAAGAAGAATTAAATCAATTTACTAGAAATAATGTATGGACATTAGTGGAAAGACCTAAAAATCATTCAGTAATAGGATCAAAATGGGTTTTTAGAAATAAACTAGATGAAAATGGCATAGTAATTAGAAACAAAGCTAGATTAGTTGCAAAAGGATATAATCAAGAAGAAGGTATTGATTTTGATGAAACCTTTGCACCTGTAGCTAGATTAGAAGCCATTAGGCTATTACTTGCATTTGCATGTCATATGAATTTTAACTTATTTCAAATGGATGTAAAAGCATTTTTAAATGGATTTATAAATGAAGAAGTTTATGTAGAACAACCACCAGGTTTTGAAGATCACGAATTTTCAAATCACGTTTTTAAATTGCACAAAGCTTTATATGGTTTGAAACAAGCACCTAGAGCTTGGTATGATAGGTTAAGTAAATTTTTAATTGAAAATGATTTTACAAGAGGAAATGTTGATAAAACATTGTTTTTGAAAAGAAAAGTAAAGATTTACTTGTAGTACAAATATACGTTGATGACATTATTTTTGGTGCTACTAACGATTCTCTATGTCAAGAATTTGCTAAGTTAATGCAGGGAGAATTCGAGATGAGCATGATGGGAGAACTCAACTTCTTCCTTGGACTCCAAATCAAACAAAGCAAAGAGGGAATCTTTATCAACCAAACAAAATACACAAGAGAACTACTCAAAAAGTTTGGTATGGAATCAATGAAACCCCTCGGAACACCAATGAGTCCTTCATGCAAGCTGGACAAAGATGAAGAAGGTAAGAAGGTTGATCAAAAGTATTATCGAGGTATAATCGGATCCCTTCTTTATTTAACAGCAAGTAGACCAGATATATGTTTTCTGTATGTTTATGTGCTAGATTTCAATCTGAACCTAAAGAATCACATTTAATAGCTGTTAAAAGAATACTAAGATATCTAAATGGAACAAAAAATGTAGGTTTATGGTATTCTAGAGACTCAACATTAAATCTAATTGCATATTCAGATTCTGATTATGCTGGATGTAAATTAGATAGAAAAAGCACAAGTGGTGCATGCCAATTCTTAGGAAGTAACTTAATCTCATGGTTTAGCAAAAAGCAAAATTCAGTTGCATTATCAACTACTGAAGCTGAATATGTAGCAGCTGGAAGTTGCTGTGCGCAAATCCTATGGATTAAGCGACAACTTGAAGACTATGGTATCACACTTGATAAGACACCCATAAGATGTGATAATACAAGTGCAATCAATTTAACTAAAAATCCAATTCAACATTCAAGAACAAAACACATAGAAATTAGATATCATTTATAAGAGAACATGTAGCTAATAATGAAATTTGTCTTGATTATGTAACACTGAAGAACAATTAGCTGACATATTTACAAAACCTTTAAGTGAAGAAAGATTTTGTTATCTTAGAGGAGAGTTAGGATTTGTGATCCTTTTGAATAGATTTTGAAACCCCTAAGGAAATATATCTAGAGTTCTTTCAATTTCTCAAAATCTTAAGGAAATTTTATCTAGAACTCATATCAATTTGATCTCTCAAAATCCATGATTTTTAATCATACTCAAAGATCAAATTCCGGACTCATTTCAGATTCTCTGAATCTTAATTTTTTTTCTGAAATGGTCTCGGAGCCGACTCGAGAGTATCGGAGTCGACTCGAGTTTCTGCTGAAACTCAGGAGTCGACCCCTCTCTGAGCGAGTCGACTCGAGATCGGTCCGTGCTCTGTGACTACTCGGGAGCCGACTCCACGCTTTGCGCGAGTCGACTCGACGTGGTCCCAGGTTGATTATTAGGGCACGAGTCGACCCGACGGACATTTCATCGTTTCCAATCTTTCCAAATCCTTTCCAAAACTTTCCCAAACCCTCCAAACTCCAAAAACCTCTGATTAACACTCCAAGATCTATGGCACCCAAAACCCGTGGAGCTAGCAGTAGTGGCCGGATGAAGAGGAAGCGGACCGTTCGACGACCCGTCCGCGAGCCGTCTCGGATTCTCTTCTACTTCTTCTCCGTGATCTCCTGCTCCTGCTCCACTCTTCAGGTAGATCACCTTGCCAGTAGAGTTGTACAACGGAGAAAGGTTGATTTTGAATTATTTGAGAATGAAGGTTTTATAATAGGTAGACAGTTGATTGAGATGGGATGGAGAAAATATGTTCCTAGATTGTCCCACCTACCCTGCTCTAGTTAAAGAGTTTTACAAGAATTTGACTAGAGGAGATGATGGTTTAGTGAGCAAGTGAGAGGCATTGGCTAAACATCACTGCCACTATTCTATCTAGATTGTTAATTTACCCTGTCTGGACCATCCACTTTTGCCCCAGAGGATAGATCTCCAGCCCTCACAAGATTATTGAACAGAAATTTTGAGGGATTTGAAGAAGTTTTGCAAGTCAATTGCCTTTGGACTTAAGATTACTTCACAACATCTGCAGTAGGATTTTGTTTCCCAAGACTGGCAGATTTGACTATGTATCTGAGAGAGATATTTTTATGGATGCTGTAGTTTCTGGGAAGCCTATTAATCTGCCTAGGATGATATTTGGTACATTGCTGATTGTGGGGGAAGAAGAAATCAAGTTTGCCCTATGGCATGGTTCTAACTAAGTATTTCAAAGCCAAGGGATTGTTTTGGTGATAGTGAGCCAAAGAAGGAATTAAGACATACTGATTTTACTCTTGGCTACTATTCATCGAATGGGTTTGTTAAGAGGAATGGAAATGGGAGAGGAAGAATATTGCAGAGGACAGATAGATGCTGAGGCCCCCAGACCTTCAGTGAGACATTCATCACCTGAGCCTCCTCAGAGCTCTTCTGTTCCAGATTCTGTTCCAGCCCCTGCTTCCTGATTCTAGCTCCTGCTCTTGCTCCTGCTCAGACTTCTACTTTATCATCTGTTAGCTTTTCTGATGCAGTTAGATCAGCTTAGATCTTATTCAAATCTGAGATAAGTGAGCATGAAAAGACTGAAAAATGAATTTGATGAAAAGTTTATGAATTTGAAAGAAGCCTTTATTCACTTAGTGATCGGGTTGCATCGATTGAATCTACTCTTAGTTCATCTCCTTAAGTGAAGACTTAAGAATATTTTTGGAGAACTTAAGGATATCTGCGGTGACTCAGAGACTATTCCCAATGCAACGCCGAGCTTCAGGATAAGATTACACTGCTTGCACTTTTGTTGATAATAAGCTTAAAGATTATGTTAGACTTCAATGTGAAGGAATGAAGCAGATAGTTGATCATTTGAATAGGATTACAAGAAGAAACTTTTGATATTTTTAATGTAATCTCATTTTGATGTAATCAAGTTTACTTTCAATGAATGAGCATGTTTACATTTCATGTACATTTTGAAGTAATGAGAAAGTTTGATGCATTACTTATGTCATTTCAATTGTAAGTATCTTTGAATATCTTGAATGATTATCCTCAATTGATAATTTAAAAAAGATAAAGAATGAATTAATCGATTTTCCTAACCTTTTTGTTGATTACAAAAAAGGGGGAGAGATTTTATTAATCGTATATGCTTTCAATCAATTAAAGGAAACTTTCATTATGAAAAATTAAATTTTGAAAATTTTGAATGAATTATAAAATTGAGTTTCATAGGGGGAGCTACCTCATTGAGGGGGAGCCTTTCCATGAACACAAAATTGATTTTGGTATCAAAATTTTTCAATACAAAATGCATATACTCAATGTTTTTGTCATCATCAAAAAGGGGGAGATTGTTGAGAAATTATTGAAAATATCCCCAACTTTATTGATTTTGATGATTTCCAAAAGCCATGAGTATTTTAAAGAAATAATGAGTTTATTAATCAAAAACCTTGAGCTTATTCAAAATGAAAGCAATGGACTCTCAATGTTTAAATTCACTGATTTTGAATCAATTTGAAAAAGAAGTTTCAAGCTCTATATTTAAAGATTTCAAAAAGGAATTTTTACATGTTATATTTCAATCATGATTTCTTGAAACATGTCTTGAATCATGCTTAATGTCATATTTATTGTATTCAAGTCAAAATATTATTTAAAATTATTCTGGGACGAATTTTAAAGTCAATCAGAAAATTTCTGATTTTTGATACGTTCCGGAGCCGACTCAGAGTTTCAGAGTCGACTCCCCACAGAGTTTCTGATTTTCTCGAGTCGACCCTTGGTTTCAAGAGTCGACCCCTGACTGTGCGAGCCGACTCCTGTCTGTGCGAGTCGACTCCGCTCAAACAACAGAAACCATTTTTTGAGCACTTCTCGAGTCGACTCCCCATTTTCTTCGAGTCGACTCCCGACTAGGAGCCGACACTTTGGTTTTTCGCGAGTCGACCCTCTAACGTTTAAAATGTTTCTATTTTTGTAATCGACTTCGAGCCGACTCCCACAAAGCTCGAGTCGACTCCGCGAAATCTGGGCGCGATTTTTACGATGACACATCAGCCCCAACGGTAAGATTTTCAAATAACGGCTATTTTTCTTGTTTCTAACGGATATATTTTTGCAGAATCTATAAATAGAGGAGCTCTTTTCAAATCAAAATCAGAAAGAGAAAGAGAGAAAAGAATATCTTTCAAAAGAGGGAAAAACAGAGCTTTATTGGAAAAATCATTTAGTCAAGAAAAGAGATTCAAAAGGAGTGAAATCAAAGAGATTCGTGTGCTCCTGAGCTAATCTACAAAAGTTCAAGAGAAATCCAAAGCAACCAAGAGCAAATCAAGATTTCCAAGAAAAAAAGAAGAAAAGCTTCAACCAACTCCAAAGCTTCAAAGCGGTCAAGAATCTTGCTGAGGCCTGATTCACACTTCAAAGGAGTTGGAGAAGAGAAGAAAGAAGCCAAGCCTGCATCAAGCAATTTAATCAGGCTTTTCTAACCTAAGCTTTATTTTGTATATTTGCTCAAGGGAGCTGTTTGTATTTAAACTCTGATTATTTTTTTGTACTGATTCAATCAGTGGATTGAATCAGTGGAGGTTGTTATACCTCGTTGCAAGCCGGATGCTTGTGTTGGGTTAGTTGTGAGCCCGTTAAAAACAACGTGTAGGGTTTTGTGCTGGTAAGCCCGAGTAAAACCAGCTGGGTTCGTTGTGATCCCGGAAAACAACAAGTTTGAGTTGTGAGCTTGGAAAACAACTCGGCTGTAATCTAGGGAGATTATAGTGTGACCCAAGTGAATCTTGGGAGTGGACGTAGGTGTGGTTGCACCGAACCACTATAAAATCTTGTGTTTGCCGTGCTTATTTGTCTCTCACTCTATCTCTCTTTATTTCTGTTTGTGCATTGCTTATAAGTTAATTTCTCTCACTTGCACATCTTGAGTTCAAAACATTTCTAAAAGTCTTAAATTTTTAAGAACCCAATTCACCCCCCCCTTCTTGGGTTGCCATCTGGGCCAACATCATTGCTTAATTGCTGATAATGCTAAAGTAAATGAGATTGATGGCTTTGGCATCGTAGACTAGGTCATCAAGCACACACTTAATTTCAAAATTGATTAGAATGGATTTAGTTAAGGACTTCCAGAACTAGATTTTAAAAATAATAGAATTTGTGATGCATGTCAATTTGAAAAACAAACTAGAAATTCTTTCAAATCTAAAAATATGTTTCTACGTCTAGGCCACTAGAGCTACTTCATATGGACTTTTTTGGACCTACTAGAACCACTAGTCGAGGAAGAAAGAAATATGGTCTTGTGATAGTAGATGATTATTCTAGATTCACTTGAGTATTGTTTTAGCTCATAAAGATGAGACTTTCCTTATATTCTTGAAATTCTTCAAGAAAGTCACAAATGAGAAAAACAACACCATAGTGTCTCTTAGAAGTGATCATGGAACTGAATTTGAAAATCATTTGTTTAAAAATTTCTGCATTGATAATGGTATTCATCATAACTTTTTAGCACCTAGAACACGCAACAAAATGGAGTTATAGAAAGGAAAAATAAGACTCTAGAAGATATAGCCCGTACCATGCTATGTGAAAGCAACTCCCAAAATATTTCTAGGCGGAAGCTATAAACACGACATATTACATCCTAAATAGAGCCTTAATTAGACCAATCCTTAAGAAAACTCCCTATGAATTATGGCATAATAGAAAACCTAATATTAGTTACTTTCATGCATTTGATTGTCGATGTTTCATTCACAATAATGGTAAAGACAATCTTGGAAAGTTTGACGCTAATTCTGATGAAGGTATATTCTTAGGATATTCCACTTCTAGCAAAGCCTATAAAGTATTTAATAAGAAATATTTAATTGTAGAAGAATCAATTCATGTAGTATTTGATGAGTCTTTAGCATCAAGTTCTAAAAAGATTGATGATGAGGAAAATACAAATATGCTTGAAAATGATATTGAAAAATTAAATATAGATATATCTTCAGATCATGAACCAGAAGCTAAATGATGATTCACCTAAGGATGATATTATTGATACTACTAGTAATGATGTAGATCTACCTAGAGATTGGAGATATGCTTATGGTCATCCCAAGGAATTGATTATAGGTGATCCATCTCAAGGTGTAAGAACTAGATCATCAATGAGAAATATCAATAACCATCCAGCATTGTATCTCATATAGAACCTAAAACTATCGAGGAAGCCAAAAAAGATAGTAATTGGATGTTAGCTATATAAGAGGAATTAAATCAATTTACTAGGAATAAAGTATGGACCCTTGTAGATAGACCCAAAGGTCATCCTGTCATATGATCTAAATGGGTGTTTAGAAATAAATTAGATGAAAATGGCATAGTAATTAAAAATAAAGCTAGATTAGTTGCAAAATGATATAATCAAGAAGAAAGAATTGATTTTGATAAAACTTTTGCACCTTTTGCTAGATTAGAAGCAATTAGACTATTACTTGCATTTGCATGTCATATGAACATTAATTTATTTTAAATGGACATGAAAAGAGCATTTTTAAATGGATTTATAAATGAGAAAGTTTTTGTAGAACAACTACCTGGTTTTGAAGATCATGAATTTCCAAATTATGTTTTTAAATTACACAAAGCACTATATGGATTAAAACAAGCACCTTGAGCTTGGTATGATAGGTTAAGTAAGTTTCTAATTGAAAATGATTTTTCTAGAGAAAATGTTGATAAAACCTTGTTTTTTAAAAGGAAACATAAAGATTTATTAGTATACAAATTTATGTAGATGATATTGTATCCAGTGCTACTAACAATCTTCTATGTCAAGAATTTACAAAGTTGGTCAGTGATACAGAAAGACCTCAATTCTGTGTCGAGCTCGACTCAACTCCTTCAGAGTCTCAAGCCGACTCGGTCAGTGATACAGAAAGTATTTTTTGGGGTTTAACTCGAGTTGACTTTCGCATAAGTTCGAGCCGACTCCCACACAAATTCGAGCCGACCCCCAAAACTGTCAGAGCTAACTCCTTAATGGGCAAAAAATCATTTTTGTTCATCCCGCGCTTGAGCCGACTCTCGCATCTGTTCGAGTTGACTCGAAGCCTGACAGGAGCTGACTATAGAACTGTCAGAAATGGCTTCAAAACCTGATATTTCTTCATCAAACTCCAACAACTCTTTCTTTATTCGTGCTAAACACTCTTCCACCTACTAATAACGGCTAGTTTACTTCTAAAAGTGGATTTGGAGGGTGATTATAAGTAGAGCCCTGGATTGATTCAAAAGATAGAGGAGAGAAGTGGAAAATAATAAGAGAAAAGTTCAAATTTCAAAAGCCCTAGAGTGAAACAGAGGTCAAGAAAAATCCCAAGAATCTGAAGCCAATCTTGAGGGATTTTCATCAAATCAAAGGGAGAAGAAGAGAGCCCTAGTTCTTCAAAAGCTTCAACATCAAAGAATCATCCAAAGCTTTAAGCATATCTTGAGGAATATCAAAGAGAGAAAAAGAAGAAAAGAAGAAAAGCATGTTGCCTAGATATAGCAATCCAAGAGAAGGGTGAATTGGGCTCTTTGAAAATTAATAGACTAGCAAGTATGTGCACTTAAATATTTTTCATAAATAAATTAGGTGTAGTGCAGTGTAGATAATATGCAAGCAACACAACAAATAATACAACCAAACACGAGATTTATAGTGGTTCGGTGCCAAACCCAACACCTACATCCACTCCCTAAAAACTCCTTGAGAATTCAATTAACACCACTAGCCGACCTAGCTAGCAAACTTGTTTATGAGTACAAGTGAGCCTTACACACTAGCCTTCCAAGCTAGTCTTCTGTTTATGGGTATAAGGGGACCTTTCACAACCCTAGCCTTCCTGGCTAGCTTCTTGTTTCACAAGCATAAGGGGGCCTTTCAATCAAACGCAAGAGTAGTAGGATTTGATTACAACAAGCTCCTATAATGAGCAGTCAAAGCAATGAAATACACACTTTATAGATTTTGGAGAAGCTGGCTTCTTCTTCAAGATGAGCTTTGCAGCTTCTTCTTCAAGATGATCTTTGCACAATGAATGAAGCCTTCTTATGGTTGTTGAAGCTTTGATTGATGCCTTCTTGAATGCACCGGATCTTTTTTGAATGCTCTTCAACCAATTGAGAGAGAAATAAACACTCCAAAAATCTCACAATAAACGTTGCACTAAATCCCCAATACAAGCTCACAGATTTTCAATATTTCCTCTATTTTTCATAGTTTTTTCACTTGATACTTCACACGATTTTCACTATTTTTTCTCTTCTTTTTCTCCTCTCTTCTCTTTCTCTAAATCACTATGCAAATGGGCTATTTATACACAATAAAAATCTAGTTGTTGTATAGCCATTGTGAGATGAAATAAAAATAAATAGCAAAGTAAGAAAATGTTAGAAAATAGCCATTGCAAGAATTTTTTTAACACATCGATCGACCAAATTTCATATATTGGTCGCCTAGATTCAGATTCAAAAGAGTTACAGAAAAAATACTGAGAGCATGCAAAACTTGAATGCCCAGGCTCAAGGGTCGATCGTTCAGTGAATAAAGTTGGTCGCCCAACTCATGAGCCCAATGGCACAAAGGAATTTCATTAAAAAATCAGACATCTAATGCTAGAGTCCAGTTGCCTACAAAAAGCATACGATAAAATTGAATGCCTAATACATAAAGTCGGATGCCCAAACCTTAGTCAAAGTGGTGTCAGGGAAAAGACCAAAGCAACAAAAAAATCGGTCGTCCAGTTCAAGAGCCCAATCGTCCAACTTTTTCATTTAAATGGGTGTCAGAAGAAAAGGCTGAAGCAACACAAAAATTGGTTGGCCAATTCCCAAAAATCGGTTGGCCAACTTTTATCAAAAAAAAAAAAAGTGTCAGAGGAGTAAATCAAAAGCTTCAAAAAATCGTCAGCTAATTTCTCAAAACTAGTCATCCAAGGAATTTATGGAAAATGGTTTCATGGTCACAAAATGTTAAGGAAAAATCTTTGCAAAGCAATAAAAAGATTTGACTACTCAGTTTATATAAGAGATTCGTAATGTGACTAAATCCAGTTCAAGATAATGCAAATACAATAAAACTTGAAAATCATTTGGCAAGTAAACTATCCAAACAATAAGTGTATACAGAACACATGAAAGACATTCAGTGATCATGAAATTTAAGTCCTTTGAAAAATTCATTTTGTAGTACAAATTACTTTTTAAAATTATTTTGACATGAAAACACATTCACAATAATATTACTTTACCTGTGTTACCTTCTATTTGATTTGTAGTTTACCTTGTTTTGAAGTAACATCATCTTCTTAATAATTCATTTGAAATTCGTTTAACTCAACCACAAGATCATTAGTATCATACTTAATTATTTTGTAGTCATCAAAATCAATATGAGGCCAACAAAGCCAACTTCAAAAATCTTCTAATCATGCTCCTTTTATTTCTATTTGATTATATTGTTATATTTGCTCATTTTTTTAGCTTTATTTCTAGTGTAATCAAACTCATATTATTTTTGTTAGTTGATTCAACCAAGGGATTAAATCAAAGGGGCAGTTTGGCCTTGTGCAAGCTAGGAGGCTTGTGAAAGGTTTTGTGCTAGTGATCCTATAAAAATCAGCTGGGTTCATTGTGATCCTAGGGTAAAAAACACGTTTGAGTTGTGAGCTTGTAAAATAACTCCGTTGTAATTAGGAAAGATTATAGTGAGGCCCAAGAATTCCTTGGGAGTAGACGTAGGTATAGCTAACATCGAACCATTATAAAATCCTTGTGTTTGTCGTGCTTGACTCTTTCCTCTCATTTTACCTTTTCATTATCTGTTAGTACTATCTTTTTTTGCACTCACACTGCACATTAGCATTACTTGTTTAAATTCGTTTAATTTTTAAGAACCCAATTCACCCCCATCCTTTTGGGTTGCCATCTGGGCCAACAGTAACATTACTAGTGTTGCTACTTTTTATCGTAGTGGTGTTGTCCTACCACTTGAGCCAAAATAATTATGGTGTTGTGCTCTTTTTTGAAGTTAAGAAAGGAATGAAATTGTGGCTATTTTACTTGGAGAAGAATTTTAAAGTGAAATTTGGTGTCATCAATAATGCTGATTGATAAGAGTTGGATACATCTAAAGAATTGAAATTATCCATAATATGAAACTAGTATTAAGAAGTTCATAGAAAAGGTGAGGCTTCATGTTAATAAAGGAAAGATATGTTATCATTGTGTGCGGTGTTATAATGGCTCATGGCATAAGCTTGATTTAGTTAAATTACACTGTTCATTAAGGGGTTTCTCGAAGACGTATTAGACGTGGTATTTTCATAGAGAACAGTATGGAAGCAATGTCTCGGATGAAAATGAGGATGAAGATGATAACAAGAAAGGGAACAAGATGAGATGGTCGATGCATTGCAATACATTGCTAGCACAAGTGGTGCTCGCACTGAGGTTGGCAATGATAATGATAATCAGATGATGTCTGACCATGGAAGGACCGATCATGGTAAGAAATTGGATGATCTTTTCAATGAGGTAGAATCTAAGCTTTATTCTGGATGTAAAAAGTTTTTTGCTTTGACATTCTTAGTGAAGTTAGTGCATATTAAGGTCCTCAATCAGTGGACAAATAAGTCTTTCAATATGTTGCTTGAACTGTTGAAAGAGACATTTCTAAATGGTACTAGGATACCATCTTCGCACTATAAGGCAAAAAAGAAGATGAATGAGTTAGGTTTAGGCTACGAGAACATACATGTATGCAAGCATGATTATGCTATCCTTTGGAAGGAGAATGCCTCTTTAAAGAAATATCCGGTATACAACGAGACTATGTACCAAGTGGTTGGAGATAAAGGTAAGAAGATACCTTATAAAGTTATGCGATATTTTTCACTCACACCTCGTTTGAAATGTCTATATGCCTCAAGACATACACATAGTGGATAGAAGTTGCCTATTCTTTTGCCACTTAAGGTTTGACGACCTCTAAAAGAGTTTTGCTCCAAGTTTCTAATCGAGATAGGAGTGATCGTACGTGACATGGCACCACTTGCTGTCAAAAAGTGGAGTGAGATCACGGATGCACCAAAAGCACCTATGATCGATCGACTTTGGGTCAGTATAATTGTATTAGATTAATTTAGATTACTTTTATATATTTTTAACATATTTAATATACTTTATAACTTTTATAATTTTATTATGTAAATGCAGGAGAAGTTCGATCTTTAGACCATATTAAAAATGGTATTGACCTCCAAATAAATAAAGTATATCGAGAATATAGATATCGGCTTCACATGCATTTTATCAGTCACAATGGGGATATAGTGTGAGCTTAGCAAAGAAAAATAAGTCATTTCGTGTCTCGCAAAGTGACTGGGACTTTCTTTATGATTATTTTTATTCATATGAGTATAAAATCAATGCATCCATATAATTAATTTAATAGTTTATATTTTTACAAACTCATATAATCCTTTCTATTATTTGATGAAGAAAAAATCAAAAATAAATAATCTAATCGGAAACTACAGCCATATGAAGCTCTCACTGGATCAAAGTCGATAGTGGCTCACTCTTATGATAGTAAAGAATACTTGGAGTATCAGGTTTTATGAATTCATTCTTTTGTGTAGCGCGCCCATGCATGTTGTCATCCGTCACACTACTTGCAAATACTATGTACTCCTTTTCCTTCAATAATTATGCTTGAGAGAGAGAGCTTTTATCAATCATATTCAAGTGTTTAGTATCACAAATGCTTCAAGTGTTTAGTATCACAAAAGTTTCAAGTGTTTAGTATCATAAATGCTTCAAGTCTTTAGTATCACAAAAGTTTCAAGTATTTAGTATCACAAATGCTTTAAGTCTTTAGTATCACAAATGTTTCATATTATGATTATTCTTTTTTGATAAAATTTATTATATTAAACTATTATTGTTTCTTTTCAAAGAGATCTTGTTACGAGAGAGGAGCCATCAAGACTTCGTCTGTGGGATACTTTTTTTTGATAAAAAGAAGAATCAATGGATAAATAAAAAAGATGTAGAAACCGATGTAAGTTTTATCAATTTAAAATATAATGTTCTTGAATGTAATGTTTTATACTAAACATGTTGAATTTATTTTTTTTATTACAGGCACAGTTAATAGACCAACTTTCTTCATTGGACTCTATAGGAGAACCAATCAGTGAGGATGCTGCTTTTGAGATGGTTTTAGGTTTTAGATTTGGGTATAAAAAGGGATGGGGTCCACTACCGAAGGGTACATCGAGGACTAGAGATAGTTCTTTATTTTTTGACAACTCAATTAAAGGAGCAACTAAATGAGTACAAGGAGCGGTTAAGTCGATAGGAGGATATCATCACTCAGTAGCAGAAGATCATCAAAAATCTACAGTGAAGACTAATGAGATTACTACTTATCTGCAACAGCTAATTTCTAGATTTACTCTTAGTAGTTCCCAACAGATCTCATTTTTAACTATGTATTTTCAAAAATATTGTATATGATGATTTTATAGAAATAAATGAAAATTTTTATTTATTTTTTTAAAAAAATTTGAAGCAGGAAATTATTTCTAAAATCGTTGCTGTAATATTATATTAAATTACTATAACAGATGTGAAATAAAATAAAATAAAATAAAAGCCTATTACGATAAATTTTTTTTGCCATAATAACAATTTATTACAACGATATTGTTTTCATCGTAATAGGTTATATCATAACATGTAGGTATTACGGTGAAATAAACTTATCGTAATAAGTTTTTCATAAAAAATATTTTTAAAAAAAATTATTACGACGATATGTTTTTGTCTTGATATGAGCTTTTTACAACGAAATATTTCATCATAATATAGTTTTAAAATATTATTAAAAATAATTAAATTGTATAGCTACATTATTTTTTATTGTAATATTTTATTTATTATGATAAAAATATTTTTTCTTAATAAATTATTATGACATCAACTTATTATGATGAATGTTTTTTTTGTAAATAAGTTATTACGGTGAATTTGGGACTTATTTGCCGCAATAAGTCATTTTTCTTGTGGAATTAGAGTAGAAGGAAAAAAACCCAGAGCTTGGGCTATGCAAAGAAGAGAACGCAGAACAGAGCCTAAAGCTCTGATACCATAACGAAAATTGAAGAACAAATTTTTCTCACTTTATTTTTTTTATAATGCATAAAAGGTTAGCTATATACAAAACTTAGCTATTAAGAAAAAAAAAAAAAACTAACTAGGTAGATTCCATGATTTATGGACTGACTAGACAGATCCTATGATTTACAGACTAAATAGGTAGATCCCATGATTTATGAAATATTCTAATTAGATCATCTTAATCCTAGAAAATCAGCCTGATCTTAAAATATTCTAATTAGATCAGGCTGATCCTAAGAAATCAACTTAATTCTAAAATATTCTAATTAGATTAGTCCGATCCTAGGAAATTAGCCTGATCCTAAGAATACAAGTTGTTAAGAATTGTTACAAAATTTTTCACATTTTCTTACATGAATTCAGCTTGCAGCAATTTAGATTTTGTCCAATTTAAGAAAAAAAAGTAAATTAAATAATATTTTTTGAATTCAATTCTAATCCAATCAATTTGCAAAGCTATATTATTTAAACAAAAACTCAACACCACTAACCATCTAACTATAATATTCAATAGCAGTTTAATGATTTATTAAGACAAAAGAGTCCAAGTCATCACCATTAATTTGTTAGTCAACAAAATAATTAATAAAGTATAAAGTCACTAATGAAATTAATGCTTTGCTATATTTGACTAGCAATGGTTAGATTCCTGTAATTTAGATATTTTTTTTGGCCCTGCTAGTATAGCCGCGTTTACCTCGCTATTAATTTTATTATGTATATTACTCCAACTTGACCGACAAGATCACACAATCTCAGTATTATATTTTTAACTTTTTTATATATATTAGTATTATATAATTTTGCACACTTTTCTTTGTTGTATTCAACTTAATCAAATAGCTTGTGTTAATATAGCCGAAGTCCTTATATCTATCAATTATCTATATTAGAGATATCAAAGCTCAGAAAAAGAGCTCATTAAGAAAACTTATGCGATGGAGCACCTTAAAAAAGATGAGGAGAGAAGAGAAATGGTTTTGGAGCTTTGAATGGGGGATTGATCTCTAGTTATGGGCAACAATCAGTTCTTCAAAGGGTTTTTGGAAGAGGTTTTTGTAGATCCATTAGAGATTTTTTTTTAATTGTGCAGTTCAAATTCTAATTTACACAAATCATAATAGCTAAGATCTTAGAATAAAATAATTTTCATAATAAATTTTAAATAAATAAAGCATACCTTGATTCATTATAATTTCTTGATAAGAAACTGTGTAAAAATTGATCAATTATAGAGAGATTGAATTTTTTTTATCTTTTTTTTTCTTTTTATATGTTTTTGATGAAAAAGCATACTCTAATCGAGAGAGAGAGAGAGGACCAATATGATAATACATTAAAATCCTTCTTTCCATCAAAGAGGTGATTTTCAAAAAATAGCTTCATAAAAAAATAAATCAATAGGAAATTAGCTATTAATTTTATTAAACCATTATTATCATTTAAATTTTAAAAAATAATAAAATCAGTTATATACCTGTGTGGGCTACAAAAGAGAAAAGCTAATATTTTTCTACTTGGCCCATGTAATATATTGAACATATTGGTTTAATAAACAAACATAATGCACATAATAAAAGCTAAAATCTTTCATAATATTGGCCAAATATTAAATCATCATTAATCAAAAAACAAATTAGGATCATGGCGATTGTATGTCATTATCTCAACGTACTCCCTTCATGTATCACATTACGAGTTCTATACTTAACATGACATGTAATGGGAATTGCAGTTAGGTCTAATGGTAATGGTTTTTGTCAAAGACAAATCCTGTTGACATTCATATAATATATATATATATATATATATATCAATATAATAAATAAAACATGATCAATTAGTAAATCAGAAACAATAAATAATTGAGCTCAGAGTATCAAATACATAAAGAACTTAAAGCTTTAAACTTAACATCACTAATAGTTTTCAATAATGCACATTCTTTCAACATGTTCATGAAATGTTTTTGGTGGCAACCCTTTAGTCAGCGGATCTGCAATCATGAGATTAGTTCTAATATGTTCGATCGACACTGTTTATTTCTGAACTTCTTCTTTAACGATAAAATATTTCAATTCCATATGCTTAGCACTCTTTGAATACTTATCATTTTCAAAAAAGAAAACTGCTGCGGAGTTATAATAAATTTTCAGCGGTTTAACAATGCTATCAACAACCCCAAGTCCTAAAATAAAGTTTCGCAGCCATAAATCATTAACAATACCCTCAAAGCATGCCATAAATTTAGCTTCCATAGTGGATGCAATAATGACAGACTGCTTCACACTCTTCCATAAGATTGCTTCTTCAGCTAAAAGGAACAGAAGTCAATATGAATTTTCCGATATCAACACACCCAGCAAAATCTAAATCTGAATATCCCTTGACCTCAAGATCATTAGATCTCTTATAAGTGAGCATGTGATCCTTTGTTCCTTACAAGTACCCTAGCACCTTCTTTGTAGCTCTCCAATGATCCATTCTTGGATTACTTTAATACATGCCGAACATCCCGACAGCAAAACTGTGTTTGGCCTAGTACAAGTCTGAGCATACATTAAGCTTCCAATAATCGATATATAAGGAATTTGTTCCATTTGTTTATGTTCCAATTCATTTTTTGGGCATTGCATAAGGCATTTATCTCCTTTTGAATTGGAAAAAACTTACAGAGCATTTGTTCATGTTGAATCTCTTAAGAATTTTATTAATATATGCTCTCTAAGATAATTCTAACAATCCTTGTGATATATCATGAAATATTTCAATTCCAATCACATAGGATGCCTCACCCATATCTTTCATTTTAAAGTTCTTAGAGAAAAAGTTCTTGATCTCATACAATAAACCAAGATCATTAGTAGCTAGCATATGTCATCAACATACAGAACCAAAAATATGATCTTGCTTTCACTAACCTTCAGATATATATACTGATCAACGGTATTTTCTTTAAATCAAAAGAATGTAATAGTATCATTGAACTTAAGATACCATTGTTGGAAAGCTTGCTTAAGTCTGTGTATTGACTTCTTCAGTTTACACACTATGTGTTCCTTTTTTTCAGATGAAAAGCCCTCAGGTTGGTCCATATAAACCTCTTCATTCAAACTCTCATTTAATTAAAAAAGTGATTTTTACATCCATTTGATGTAACCTCAAATCATAATGAGCTACTAGTGCCATAATAATTCTAAATGAGAACTGAAGAAAAAGTCTCTTTATAGTCAATGTTACCTTTTGAGTAAAACCTTTGACAATAAGTTTGGCTTTATAATGTTCAATATTACCATTTGAGTCGCGCTTGATCTTAAAGACCCATTTACAATTGACTCTTTTACAACCTTCAAGCAATTCAACAAGATTCAGACTTCATTATGAGCCATTGATTTTAACTCATCTTTTATGGTATCTAACCATTTAAAAGAATTAGCACTTTCCATGGCCTATGAAAAAGAAACTGAATCATCATCAATGCTCAAATCAAAATCGATTCTTATAGATAAACTACATAATCATCAAAAATAGCAGTTCATCTTTGTCGTTGAGACTTTCTTAATACTACTCCATTTGGTTCATCTATTGCAGGTTCATTAGTGATAGCATCATTTTGTGGTGTTTGATCATTGATTTGTTGTTCTTGAGAGTTGTTAAAAGGTCCAACAACTTTGAAACAACAACTTGAGAATGATTTATAGGTGAAGAAACTTGCACCTTAACTTCTTTAATTTTTTACTTTACGTGGTTCCAAACTTCCACTAACTTTACTATTCTCAATGAACCTAGCATTTCCAGATTCAACAATTCTTGTATTGTAGTTAAGATAATAAAATCTATAGCCTTTTGATTTTTTTGGATAACCAATGAAGAAACTACTTGTTGTTCTTGAATCCAATTTCTTTTCATGTAGATTGTAAATCCTTACTTCTGTTAAACGACCCCAAACATGTATATGCCTCAAACTGAGTTTTCTTCCTGTCCATAGTTCAAAAAGAGTCTTTGAAACTTCCTTACTAGGAATCCTGTTTAGCAAGTACATAGCGGTCTTTAAAGCATGCATCCACAATGATAAGGGTAACGATGAATTGCTTAACATACTCCTAACCATATCCATTAGAGTTTGGTTAGGCCTTTCTGCAACAAATAGACATACCATAATGTGAAAAATCATCCATAAAGATGATAAAATATTTTTATCCACCAAAAGATGGAACATTAAAAGCCTCCCATATTTTGTTGTGTATAATTTCAAGGAGCTGTGTACTTCTTGTGACACTTTTTTTGATTGTATGTTTTGTGTGTTTTCCTTTAATACAATCCACACATATCCCAATATCAATAAAATTCAAATTAGGAAGAATTTCATTATTTACTAATATCTCAATTCTTTTTATGGATATATAACCCAAATGTTTAAGCCATAAATAAGTTGATTATTCATTCACTAAACCATGTTTAATACCAACATTATGATGCAAAGTCAACAATATCTTAGCAAAAGATTATTAAGCTTAAATTTGTATAAACCATCAAAAAGAATACCAGAACTAATAAAATGATTGTGTTTAAACAAACTAAAACATCCATTCTATCCAACTGAGTCAAGTTTAGACAAAGAAACTAAATTACGAGACATAGAAGGGACATAAAGTGTTTGGAAAAGATTTAAATGATGTTCAGTGTCTAAAATCAAATGATAAGTTTCAATGGCTTTAATTAGAGCTTTAACTCAGTTTTCATGAAGACAAAGTTTTCATTTGGGTTTATAATTTGGATCGTAAGGAATCCCTACATCGTATTAGAAATATGAGTAGTACAATTAAAATCAATCCACCAAGTATTATAAGAAACTTTTGCTAGGTTTGATTCAAAACATACATAAGCATTAGGTTTATCTTTTTTTTTTGAACCATGCCTTACATTTTGGGCAATCTTTTTGATAGTATCTATGATTTTTGCAGAAGTAACACTTATCATCCTTTTGTTCCTTCTTGTGGATTTGAGAAGATGATCCATTTATCTTTAGTGGTCATTGCTTCCTCTTTCCTTTTTTATCCTTTTTTTTTAATTCTTTCCAGGTCCTTACTGACACATAAGATTGATAAAGTGATTTTCTTATTTCTTAAGCCTTACTTACTCTTGCATGAGCATACTTTGCAGTTCATTTATATTCCACTTATCCTTCGTAGTGTTATATGAAATGGACCATAATCAGGAGGCAAGGAATTGATTATAAATTATACAAAAAAAATTCATTCACTTACAATCCCATAGACTTCAATCTTACTACTATATTTGTCATTTCGACATGCTCATGCATAGTATGAGAACCATCAAACTTAATATTGGATAAAGTACTCATTAATGTCCAACAAGTGACTTATTAGCAAAATTAGATTGAGAACATGCTTCCATAAATAGCATAAATTTCTTAGCACTTTTAGTTGTAGGAATTATGGACTTGATGTTGTTTGCTACAGTCATTTGCATGAATGTTAGGCTAAGTCTATTTGATCTTTTTCAAGTTCTATAGAAAGACCTCTATTCAGCATTGCTAGAGTCAGTAAGAGCAGTAGGTTTCTCATTTATAAGTGTCAAATCAAGATTCAGAACATTAAGATGAAATTGAACTTGTTTGCGCCATTCAGAAAAATTAAGCCTATTGAATGTTTGAACAGATATAGTTTATGAATGAAAAGAAACATGAATAGATACTGCAAATATAGAGAATATGTTCATATATTTATGCTTTGAGTAATATACTTAAACAAATATTCAGATTCCATCAAGTAAACAATAAGTTCATATTGAAGTTCTCCTTTGGGTGATACAATAATATACAACAATAAATATAATTAATGCTTAATTTTAACTTTACAAACTTAGCAATTATATATACTTAAATTAGATATGTTTGCTATCTTTAGATATACTAAACATACCTAACCAAGCATATCAATTGACCATATCATGTTCATAGATTATAAAAAATAACGAATCAACTTTGGGTGATCCTTAAATATTTATAATCAATGAACTTAAATATACTCATGACAAATAAACAATTAATCATATCATTCATTTATAAGTATCACATAATCATGAGTAATTGAATTTATTTAATTTGATATCTATAAACTTTATAATTTAACCACTTTAGTTATTAACAAATTACACATAATATAGACATTAAAATTTGATCAATGATAATATCATGCATGAATACAACAGGCTTAAGGTCTCATAATATACACATATATTTTACTATGATGTTTTTTAAAATATTAATATTGATAAATCATTTTAAAAATATAATGGCTATACACTTAACTATGAAGTTCTAATTGGACCCGATGCATTAGTAATGATATGATTGCACCAATGAGTTTTAATAATAGTTTTATTAATCTCTCGCTACCGAGCTCAGTGTGCTTAATACATCATCTGCGATCGAAACCAAGGACACGATCGACCATTCGAGCCAGCTATCATCTCTTGATCAATATTTTTTATAAACGCATTGTTTCAATTCTTTCTTCACGGTCAAGCCAAATCATTGAAACTAAAATCCAGTTAATTTTCATTGGCTGTGGGACAACTATTCCTGATGGCTTGGATAATAGAACCCAGAATACGTTTCTACCTACTATTGTAGAATGGCAGGCATGAAGATTGAAGCATCATGGTTTAGTGTGCAATCCTTTTAACTTTAAGAAAGAATTTCTTTTAATACACAGTTCTTTAACATTATCAATTTTGGCAATCCAATTTTAAGTTTTAGTTTTTAAAAACATGAAATTGCAGTGGGAGATGAAAAATATGAAAACAGTCAGATAATAAATTTGTAATGAAAAATTACAAATCCTTCAAATTAAGGCTCTGGTACCATATGTAGATCCATTAAAGGATTTTTTTTATTGTGCGGTTCAAATCCTAATTTACATAAATTATAAAGACTAAGATCTTAGAATAAACTAATTTTTACAATAAATCTTAAATCAAGAAAGCGTACCTTGATTCGTTGTAATTTTTTGATAAGAAACCACGTAGAGATCGATCGATAGAGGCGGTTACCAGAAAACAACTTCCAAAAAAATTCTTTTTTTTAAGGACCAATCGATAATAAGTTAAAATTCTTCTTTCCATCAAAGAGGCGGTTACCAGAAAATAATTTGAAAAAAAAGAATCAATAAAAAAATTAGCTTTTTTATTAAACTATTACTATCATTTAAATTTAAATTTAAATGATAAATCAGTTATATGCCCACGTGGTACACAAAAGAAAAAAGCTAACAGTTTCCAGGTCTTTGGGTTGCATCTCTTCCCTTCAATGTAATGGGTTAGATTTATTTATAGACCATTGATTGGAGTTCCCACTTTGTTACAAGGCCGTTAGTTGGGCCAAAGATGTCGACTACGAGGCTTCAAGAAAGACCAGGTTGGATGAGGGAAGAGTGTGGGTTTACTCTATGAAAAACTCTTTGCGCACCGCGCACCATGCAGGAATGCACGTACCATAAACTATGATTGTATTGGGATATGTGCTCATAAATAAATAAGAGATATTTTTTATTGATTAATTTGATATTTTTTTAATATTATTTTTGCATGAATGTTTTAATGCTTTATAAATATAAAAAATCTTTGGATTATTTAATTGTAACTTTAAATATTGTATATAAGTGTTATACACATAGGATAATATTTAAAGTAAAATAATCTAAATTTATTCATAATTATAAATTAAAGTTAAGATCTTTAACTTAAAATTACTAGCATGGTTCATTACATTCTAAATGAAATGATCTTATCCGGATCGTTGATAATGAGATTATTGGAATGAAAGCACTTTATATATTTTGATTATATAGGACTGAAATAGAACATTCAAAATTAATCAACGATGGTCATATATGAATCAATATTAGTTCTGGTAATTAATAGACTTTATTTATTGTATCATATTTTTTGACATACCGGGTAATGACACAGAAACATAGTGTGTCAAATTCTTGGTATATTAAAAATATAATAACATAAATAGCCAGAAATATTAATATACAAGATAAAATCTATTTCTTTGTAAAGAAGTCAAATGGATGGTTCCATAAGTATTGATTCGGGGCTTGAATAATAAGAGCGCTCAATTTATGATTAGATCATAAATATATTATTCATTATAGAATAATGATACTTATGGAGAAAGATATAATTAAAGAGGTTAACAAAAAATACCTAGCTTTAATTATAAACCATTTGTGGAGGTTAATTTATATGTAGTTACTATATCAATGGATAATTCAAATTCTTTTGAATATAATTAATTTTATAATTTTGAGAGTACAATTTTAAATTTTTAGTGAAGTAATTTGGAATTAATAATTTTGATATTTTAATTAAAGTATTAATTAAATTAAAATTATTGGAGTTTAAAATTATAATGTCCATAGTTCCTCTGAACGACTCCATTAAATTATGTGAACTATATGATATGTTGGGTTAAATTATTAATTTAAAATTAAAAATTCTAAATTAAATTTCACACAAAATTAATTATATTAAATTTTATTTTAAATAATATGATTATTTAAAATAAATTTTAAATTATTTTAAATTAAAAGTTGTACGGTGTACTAGGAAACACATTGTAGGCATATTTCACAAAGAGTATCCATGTGAAAGTTATTTTATTGTTGAAGAAATATATGGGATCATGGGAGCCCATATCATCCTATATTAAAGATATCAAAAGAAGCTAACAATGGGTTGTTGGATAGATATATGGAATTATGGGAGAGATTTTCTCTGTCCCACATCATCCCATGTTAAAGTAATCTTCAAGAGTAAGAAGTTATCTTAATTAATTAATTAATTAATTAATTAAAAAGGGATGATAGTTATTATGCTGTGCAGAATATAAGATTCATAGAGAAAAATAACGTAAGAATATGATTCCCATCACCCACATAGAGTCTTCTCATTCATTTTCACTTTGTCTCATGTGTTGAGAATACAAAATGACTCAAAAATTTAGTTGTGTGATCTCAACCCAAATCAGAAATGCCCACTCGTTCATGTTCATCATAATTTGGAGAATATTTGAAAAGATTCGTGGTGATCGAAAGGATTTGGTAATTCTAAAGTGGTGTTGATGGAGTTCAATATATTCGATGAAGGTCAATTTCTTAATCTTGTTATTATTTTTTATTATTAAATTAATATGGATATAGATCGCTAAACACATTTTTTTAAGATATGCGATTTGATCCTTATCTAGCTTCCATAAACATTTCAAAATCAGTTTGAGATAACTAGCAATTGGTATCAGAGCAGACTATAACCTTATTAATTTATTAATTGATTATATGATAATCATTATATTATTCGATAGGCACTTATGCATTATGATGTATGTTTTTTAATATTTTTATGGTGATAAATGCATGTGCTAATGGATTGGTCATAATTTATTTTTTTCAATTCCATGGAATAAGTTATGTAATTTTTTCTTTTAATTAGATCAATTGCATATAGGATTTATAATATTATCTTCCTTTTATATTGATGAAGAAGGGTTCTTCATGGTTTTGAGAAGAGTTCTTAATTAAATTTTTTATCAGTATCTTAAAGAAGCCCTGTTATGTTGATCCAATAAGTTCGGATCAAGCAGATAACTATCGATTCCATGGAATTTGACCAAAGTTTTTTCATTTTGCTTCTTATTAAATTTTTTATTATGTTGATAATAATTATATTTCCATACATATTATATGCCATATTAGATAGAAAAGTGCCTACCTATTTGTTGTATGTTATGAATTTAAGTGCATTATTATTTTATTTTATTTTTACTAAAAAAGGTTTTAGTAAATTAAATTTAATGCACTTTGCAATAAATTTAATGATATTAAATTTTAAATTAATTTAGCAATTGGATTTGCAAAATTAATGTGCCAAATGTGAGGTTTTAAATTTAAGTATTAAATTTTAAATTATCATATTTAATTATTTTATAATTTTAAAATGTTTAAAATTATAAAATCTTAGTGATTTTAATTGTTTAAATTAACTAAGGGTTTATGAAATAAGAGTTTTTTTATAAATTAAAATATACTTTTGCAAAATAATGAGTGGGAGGGGTGATATGATAATATAAGCCCTTGGCCTCCATTGTTAGTACAATATAGTGAGTTATTAGTAGTGCCTCAAGACACTTTGATTTTGCCCTTCCTATGGAGGGTGCTACTAATGGCAATAACAAGGTTGTCTTCCATGAGATAGAATTTTTAAAATATTTTAGAATTAACCTACCCTGCAGTGAAAATTTCTAAGTTAAGTCTTAAAAATCTAATACGATGGGTCGCACTCATGAAGCAATAATTAAATTAATAAATTATTTTCTTAACCAAAATTTAAGAAAATTAATGAGTATTTGAAATATGAGATATTTTAAAGATACATATAATTGAGAAAGTCTCATTTTAATTAGCAACTATTTGACCTACCCTACGGTGACACTTAGTTGTGAAGATTTAAATTCTTAGCCTTTAAAGTCAACATATTTTTGTGTATTTTAACATGTGCATTAATTCATGCATCATATTTATTTTACCTTAAATTATGTGATGATATTATGTAATTATTTATTAAAAATATTTTTTTTTTCAACAATATATCAAACCTAATTTTCACTTCTTGCCTCTCAAGTTTTAACTGATAAAAATTTTGTTAAGTGAAAAAGCAACATAAATATCCTCCTCATTAATGAAAACTACTATTATATCCTTAAAAGGATTGTCCTTCAGTTCCTCCAACCAATGCCTCCAAAGTTGTTACTGAAGAGTACAATCGTCGGGTTGTTACAAACAACAAGGCTCACTGCTACTTGTTAGCAGTAATGAATAAGGTGCTTAGAACTAAGCACGAGGCCCTTGAAACTGTAAGAGATTATGGAATTTTTACAGCAGATGTTTGGATGCCCATCTGATCAGGCTCACCATGAAGTTGTTAAAGCTGTTATGAATGGCAAAATGAAGAATGGTTCTTCTGTTCGTGAGCACATCCTCAAAATGGTCAATCATTTCAATGAGGCTAAAATCAATGGAGCTAAAATTGATGAAAAAACTCAGGTTGGCATGATCCTGGAGACACTATCTTCCATTTTTTTCAATTCAGGACTAATTACATTATGAATCATAAGAAGTGTAATCTGATTGAACTCTTGAATAAGCTGCAAATTTATGAGATCCTTATAGATGATAAGGGTGGCAAGGCAAATTTGCTAAAGCCAACACAGCTGAGGAAAAGCCTTCTTCTTTAAAGAAAAAGAAGAAGAAGAATGTGAGAAAGTAAAAGAACAACAAGAAAAAGATCCAGAAGAAGAAGGGAAAGGCTATTGAGCCTAAACCTAAAGAAAAGTATTTTCACTGTCATCAAGATGGCCATTGGAAAAGGAGCTGTAAAAAGTACCTTGATGAGCTAAAATAGAAAAAAAAAAGGTAAATTAGATTTACTAGTCATGGAAACATGTTTAGTTGAGAAAGATTTCTCAAGCCAATTATTGATTTAGGAGCATCTAACCATGTTTGTGTTTCTTTGAATTATGCTTGAGTCTGCCAAGGATCTTCAAGTGGGAGATTTCATGATGATAGTTTGCAATGAGGAAAAGGTGTTAGCAACAGCAGTAGAGACAGTGCGACTGTCATTTGCTAATAATAAAATTTGCCTTTGAACAATGTTTATTATATTCTGGATTTCAAATGAATTTGATTTTGGTTTCAAAGTTGCATGAATAATTTATTTTTGTTTCTTTTAGTATTGACTCTATTTTAGTTTATAAGAATAGAATGAATATTTTTCTAGGTATGTTGAAAATGGTTTATATTTTGTTAAACCAATTTCCAACAACTTACTTCAAACCAAAATTTTTTAAGTCGCCGAACCAACCCCTAAAAGAAGAAAAATTGTGAATAACAACAATGACATGTATTTGTGGCATTTGAGGCTTGGTCACACTAGACAGAATAGAAATACTAGTGAAGGATGGTCCTTTAAGAAGCTAAGAGTTGGCACTCTACCAGTATATGAATCCTACCTAGAAAAAAAATAACTAAAATACCTTTTTGACAAAAGATGAAAAAGCAAAAGTACCTTTTTGAGATCATACATACCGATGTATGTGGGCCTTTAAATGTCAAAGCTAGAGGGGGCTATGAATACTTCATCATATTTATTGATGATTATTCAAGATATGGATATGTATACCTGATGCAAAGAAAATCCGAGGCCTTTGAAAAGTTTAAAGAATTTTGTGCTGAAGCAGAAAAATAACTCAGCAAATCTATCAAAACTCTTCGATTTGATCGAGAAGGAAAGTACCTGAATTATGAATTCAAGGACCACTTGATTGAGAATGAATATTATCATAGCTCACGGCACCTGCAGCACCACAGCAAAATGGTATTGCTAAAAGAAGGAATCACACCTTACTTGATATGATGAGATTAATATTGAGCTATTTTTCTTTGTCTACCTCATTTTGGGGATATGCACTACAAACAGTTGTATACATTCTAAACTTAGTTCCATCTAAATCAATCCCTAAGACTCCCTTAGAATTATGGAACGATCGCAAACCTAGTTTGAGACACATCCGCATATGGGGGTATCCAGCCCCATCAGCTAAAGGAAAGACTGGGAAGCTGGAATCTCGTTTGAAAGTATGCATGTTTGTAGGGTACCTTAAGAGAACGAGAGGATGCATGTTTTATGGTGTTCAAGATAACAAAGTATTTGTGTCGATAAATGCTATATTTTTCAAGTACACCTATATGATAGACTTCAAACCCAAAAGTAAAGAAGTTCTAAAAGAGTTGCTGGCTGATGAGATCAGCCCATACCAACAAAATTTATTGAATGACAAAGAGTTGAGACCACTACTCAAGATCAAAAACCACCGCCACCATGACGCAGAGGAAAGGAAATAAGATTACCCATTTGCTATGTCAAGATGGAGAAGCACAAGTTGCAGTCACTGATGGCAGTGATGATGATCCATTGACATACAAGATGGCAATGAAGGATGTTGATCAAGAGAAATGGCAGGAAGCCATGAAGCTTGAAATGGAGTCAATGTACTCTAATTCAGTCTGAGAACTTGTAAATCTACTAGAAAGCATTAAGTCTATTGGATGCAAATAGATTTATAAGAGAAAGAGATGAACCGATGAAAAAGTAAAGACTTTCAAGGCTAGGTTGGTGGCAAAGGATTTTACCCAAAAAGGAGTAGACTATGAGGATACTTTTTTGCCAGTAGCCATATTAGAATTCATTCGGATTCCTTGTCCATTGCTGCTCATTATGATTATGAGATAGCAAATAATTGTCAAGACAGCATTTTTGAATGGCCATCTTGAAGAGACTATTCATATGATCCAACCAGAAGGTTTTGTGGCTAAAGGCCAAGAGCAAAATCTGCAAATTGCAAAGGTCCATTTATGGGCTTAAGCAAGCTTCAAAATCTTGGAATATTAGATTTAACAAAGCCATAAAATCTTATGGTTTTGAACAAAATTTAGGTGAACCTTATGTTTATAAGCAAATGGAAGGAAATAAAGTGGTCTTCTTAGTTCTTTATGTGGATGTCATTCTACTCATTGGAAATGATGTAAGATCTCTATCCAAAGTAAAGAACTGGTTAGTCAGCCAATTCCAAATGAAGAATTTGGGAGAAGCAAGCTACATTCTTGGCATCCAAATTATATGGGATCACAAGAATAGGCTTTTGGCGTTGTCTCAGGCATCGTACATTGATAAAGTGCTTGTCAGATTTGCGATGCAAAACTCCAAGAAAGATAATTTACCTACTCAACATGGAGTTTATTTTTTTAAAGAGCAATGTCTTAAAACACTGCAAGAGGAGGAAGATATGAGACAGATTCCCTATGCTTCAGCAATTGGTAGTTTGATGTATGCAATATTATGTACAAGACCCGACATATGCTTTGTAGTGGGAGTGGTTAGCCGCTATCAATCAGACTCAGGATTGGATCACTGAGTTGCGGTTAAGCACATTCTCAAATATCTGAGAAGGATGAGAAACTATATGCCAGTATATTCTGGTAGGGATTTGATTCCTGTTGGATATATAGATTCTGATTTTTAATCAGATAGAGTCTCTTTGAAGTCTACCTCTAGAGCGGTGTTCACTTTGGGATAAAGAGCCATTATATGGAGAAGCATCAAGCAAACTTGCATTGTTGACTTCACCATGAAGGCTAAATATGTAGCAGCTTGTGAAGCAGTTAAAAAGGCAGTCTAGCTTTGCAAATTCTTGAAAGATTTGAAAGTTGTTCTAAATATGCATGAATCAATTAGACTCTACTGTGATAACAGTGGAGCAGTAGCCAAACCAAGAAACCCAAAAACCATCATAAAGGAAAGCATATAGAGAGAAAATTTTATCTTGTAAGAGAGATTGTAAGTAGAGAAGATGTTTCAATTGAGAAGATCGCATCTACAAACAATATAACTGATCCATTTACTAAGACATTACTGGCTTGGAGTTTGAGCTGCATCTTGAAGGGATGGAACTTAAAGACATATCTCATTTGCTTTAGAGCAATTGAGAGATTGTTGGAATATATGCCCATAAACAAATAAGATGTATTATTTTGTTGATTAATTTTAAAAAAAAAAATATTATTTTTACATGCATGTTTTGATGCTTTATAAATATCAAAAAAATTTGGATTATTTAATTATAACTTTAAATATTGTATATAAGTGTTATATACAGAGGATAATATTTAAAATAAAATAATCTAAATTTATCCATAATTATAAATTAACGTTAGGATCTTTAATTTAAAATTACTAGCATGGTTCATTACATTCTGAATGAAATGATTTTATCCGGATTGTTGATAATGAGATTATCGAAATGAAAGTGCTTTATATAATTTATTTATACAGGATTGAAACATGATTAATTATAAATTTTTAATAAATTTTATTGTTAAAATAGAGCATTCAAAATTAATCAATGATGGTCATATATGAATCAATCTTAATTCTGAATAATTAATAGACTCCTATTTATTTTATTATATTTTTTGATATACAGGATAATGACACAGAAACATAGTGTGTCAAATTCTTGGTATATTGAAAATATAATAATATAAATAGCTAAAATTATTAATATACAAAATGAAATTCATTCTTTCATAAGGAAGTCAGATGGACGGTTGCCATAAGTATTGATTTAGGGCTTGAATAATAATAGTGCTCAATTTATGATTAGATCATAAATATATTATTCATTATAGAATCAATGATACTTATGGAGAAAGATATAATTAAAGAGGTTAACGAAAAGCACCTAGCTTTAATTATGAACCGTTTATGAAGGATTGATTTATATGTAATGACTATATCAATGGACAATTTAAATTTTTTGAATATAATTAATTTTATAATTTTAAAAGTGTAGTTCTAAATTTTTAGCAAAATAATTTAGAATTAATAATTTTAATATTTTAATTAAGGTGTTAATTAAATATCAAAATTATTGGAGCTTAAAATTATAATGTCTATAGTTCCTCTAAACCATTCTATTAAATTATGTGAACTATATGATATGTTGGGTTGAATTATTCATTTAAAATTAATAATTCTAAATTAAATTTCATATAGAAATTAATTGGATTAATTTTTATTTTAAATAATATGATTATTTAAATAAATTTAAAATTATTTTAAATTGAAAGTTATACGTGTGTTAGAGAACACATTATAGCATATTTCACAAGAAGGATCCATGTGAAATTTATTTTATTGTTAAAGAAATATATGGGATCATAGGAGCCCATATCATCCTATGTTAAAGATATCAAAAGAAATCAACAATGGGTTGTTGAATAGATATATGGAATTATGGAAAATATTTTCTATTTTCCACATCACCTATGTTAAAGTAATCTCCAAAAGTTAGAAGTTATCTTAAATTAATTAATTAAAAAGGGATAGTAGTTATTATGCTCTGCAAATATAAGATTCATGAAAGAAAAATAACATAAGAATATGATTCCCATCAGTTACAGAGTGTCTTCTCTTCATCCTCACTTTGTCTTATGTGTTGAGAATACAAAAGTGACACAAAAATTTAGTTGTATGATCTCAACTCAGATCAGAAATGTCCACTCGTTCGTGTTTATCATAATTTGAAGAATGTTTCGAAAGATCCGTGGTGATCGAAAGGATTTGATGATTCCAAGATAGTGTTGATGGCGTTCAAGATATTCGACGAAGGTCAATTTTTTATTTTTTTATTATTTTTTATTAGTAAATTAATATAGGTATAGATCGTCAAACAAATTTTTTTTAAGATATGTGATTTAATCTTTTGCAAATATTTTAAAATCGATTTAGATAACCAATAAATTAAATTCCGTACACATGTGGCTGGGTATGCAATGCAAAATGAATGAAAATATTCTTAATGCATGCGTGCATGGATCAATCATCACACGTGGTGCACAAAACTTTTTCTTACTCTATTTCAGGTTTGATGATAGAAAAAAGAAAAGAAAAAAAAAAAACGTGGTAATCTTTTCAAAGGAAGATGCTCTGTTCTAGTTTGGAAACATGACATCACAAATGATATTTAATTTATACTCAAAAAATATATATTTTTACATATTTTTTTTTTGAGATGTTAATGTAAAAAGTTTATAGCATCTTCTTTTTATTTAAAATGATTATGAAGTGATATAATCAACGAAAAATTTAATATGAAAAATATTATTATAAAAATAAGATGTGTATATATAATATTTAAAATAAATATAATAAATTATATTTATCAAAATACGCATGCAGAATTTTCGTTGTCTCCGCCAAGGCAGCAGAGTCTATCATCAATTAATGTCGATTTCAAGGGACCCTTCCATGCAAATTGCCAAAAAGATATTTTTTTGCGGAAAGTAAACGAGCACCGCACAAATTTTACTCACCGCACAAACTCCATCTCCTTCAAGCCATATATCGATCGATATATAGGCTCTGCTATTCATCCAAAACAATCTGCTAAAAGGAAGGTAGAGCACTTGAGAGAGAGAGAGAGAGATGGGAATCGTTGGCAACACCACTGCATCCCTCAGTGAATCCTTGAAAGAGGGTGAATTAACCATCAATGGCCGTCTAGTCTGGTTGGAGGCATTGGCATCCACCATTGCTGCCATCCTAGCCATTGCCTTCGTCTTCGCCCCGTTCCCTCGCTTGCGCCACCGCTGGTTCCCCAAAATCATCATCCTTACCGCCGAGGCATTGGCCGACCGCTGGATCACCTATGCTGTCGGCCTGATGCAGTTGGCCCCCTACCAAAACGAGCTATACTCGGTATGGGCGTGCTCTTATACATCGCCTACGGGACTTTCTGGACCGCCTCGGCCTATTCTCTTCACATTCGATTCCAGAGGACGAAGCATGAGATGACACAATTGAACACATTTTTTTAATCGCTTTACTCGTCTTCCTGGAATCCGGCAAGCCGCAATTCCGCCTCGCCTTCGGTGCTCTGGGGCTTGACCGTGCTGAAGGCGTTCCAAGGATTTTCTTCTTCGGAGTCGCCGTTCAGACTTTCGGGCTGAACAATACCAAATTGATCGCGGACTACATGAGGTACGAGAACCAGCCAAGCGGCGAAGACCAGGTCGATCCCACCACCATGAAAGGCTACAAGTATTTGATCATGGGTGAAGAGAAGGTGAAGCCGGAGGCCAATCATCCTGACTACGTCGTAAAGGTGAATATAGATGATAATAAGGTGGTCACAGTCGAGAAGGTTTGGGCGTGCAGCGGAGGACTACTGAACTCCGATGGAGATCCAGACGGGCGGCTCAAGGACATGTGCCTTTCATTTGCCTTTTTCAAACTACTGAAACGTCGGTTATTCGATTATCCGTCGGCCGACTCCGAGCTTTCCAAATCTCACGATCTTGTTTTCGAAGGCCTGCTTTCCGAGGATTCTGAAAGAGTATTCCGGGTGATCAACATGGAGCTGAGGTTCCTACATGATCTCGTCTACACCAAGTATCCCATTAGCTTCAGTAGCTGGTTTCCATTCTTCAATATCCTACTGTTTCTTCTAATTCTGATGACTGGTTGGGTTTCGCTGCGAACTGTCATTAAGTACGAAACTCCTAAAGATAATATCAACCGTGTCCTGCATCGAATAAATGTTGATCTCATCGTCACCATTGTAATTATTTTGTTGGTCTTGATGATGGAGCTCTGGGAATTCATAAGTTATCTGGTATCTGACTGGGCCAAGATAATACTAGTATGTAGATACGTGAGGAGTCGCTGGATGCAAAATGCTGCTGCATCGAGATCGTAATTAAGTTTCTATGCCGACTAAAGGGAATAAACCCTCTAGAGAACAATATTGGCCAGTATTCTTTCCTTGAAAGCTTCAAGTATACCTCTTGTAGTCTACTTTACACGCTAACACGTGGCTTTGCGGGTAAGAAGAGCAGAAATGGGGTTAAAAGTCAAAAACACATCAAATTGCCAACAGAAGTCAAGAACAGAATCGGTTCGTGCCTTAAGGAGAGCGCAGGAAGTTTGTCGAATGGGGAATCCTCGTTGATACGGAATGGAGTGAGTGAACAGCTATCCTGGGCTTGCCAATTAAAAACTCAAGCTCTCACCATCATGGTTTGGCACATCGCAACTAGTTTCTGCGAAGCACACATGCAAGGATCACAGGTGGGCGGCTATGGCCTCTGCGAAGAATGCATGCCGTGGCGAAAGAAGGATGCCAAGATCACGTCCGATCACTTAGTGGCCACTAGCTTGTCAAAGTATTGTGCTTATTTGGTGGTGTTTGTTCCAGAACTGTTGCCTGTTAGCAATCAATTAATGACGATCATGTTTGATAAGATGGTCTCCGACACTAGGATATTTTTTGAAGGCACAAAAAGGAGCGCGGTACTGGAGAAGATGGATGGTGTGAGAGACTCAAGGGATGATGTCATAAGTATGGGTGCGTCGCTAGGAAACCAGTTGATGAACGACGTAAGTGATGAAGATCGATGGAAGGTGTTGGCCGACTTCTGGGCAGAGTTGATGCTGTACGTTGCACCATCAGGTGATGTAGATACCCATGTCGAGAAACTAGCCAGTGGTGGGGAATTTATTACCCACTTATGGGCTTTATTATACCATGCAGGCATTCGGAAGGAATCCCGAGTTCTTGACGCTGTTGGAAACACCGTCGACTAGGTCTAAGTTTGCTCAGGCTTGTACCTTTGAAGCAGAAGAAGTTATTTTGCATGTATCGCGTCGTTTGTAACTTGTACTCGTACCTCTTCATTACTATTTGATGAAGAATGTTGTAACAGAAACTTCTGTTGTATAAGTTTCGTTTATCGTAAACTTCTGTTGTATAAGCTTGTTGTATAAGCTTAGTGTATCAGAAACTTCTGTTGTATAAGCCTAGTAAAATGCTTTGATCTCCCATAATACGTGTTTATGTTCGAGTTTTCTTCCCAAATCTTTTAGGCCAGCAAATTTTTCCCTTGCTCCTATGTTGACGTTAACCGTTTGTTCTGATGCGACAACCACAGCGAAAGATGGACTTGATGTTCGAACTTGATATAGTTTAGATTGGCTCTAGAATCTGTGGTGCAGTTTTCATCGGTTTCTTTTCTTTTGTTTGACGTTCCTATTTTAGCCTCAAAATTATTTCTAGAGGCATCTGATAGAATTGAAGCTCTAATTTCGTGCAATTTGAATGTTAAATGATTCCTACCACAAAACTAGCGATGGTTTAGGTTTTGTCATGAAAATAAAACAGGGAGTTCTGTATCCTATCTTTGGTCGGACCCCACTTTGAGATGTGTTGGTAAAACAGTTTGTCTTGTGTCGATCGTGCTGTAGGTAAGCCATCTCTTGCACGAGATTTTCAGTTTCGAGCTAATGTATGAGCTGATATACACACAAACTCTTCAATATGTGTTTGCATTTTATCTGATTGGATTTCCTTAAACAACAATAAACACTTGATATATATGAGAATCAGTGAGAGAAAAGAGAAAAGAAAATAAGTATCTGTTGAGGGGTAAAATAGACATTGCATTAATATCCGTGCGAGGTGGCTAAGGCCGACCTCCTCCCTTCGCCCTTCCGGGTTTCCATAGCTCGGCCCCTCCGAGCTTCCGTAGCTCGGCTCCGCCCGGGCTTCCGTAGCTCGGCCCCTCCGGGCTTCCATAGCTCGGCTCCTTCCGGGCTTCCGTAGCTCGACCCCTCCGGGCTTCCATAGCTCGGCCCCTCCGGGCTCCCGTAGCTCGGCTTCTCCGAGCTTCCGTAGCTCGGCTCCTTCCGGGCTTCCATAGCTCGGCTCTTCTCCGGACTTCCGTAGCTCGGCCCCTAGCTCGGCTTCTCCGGGCTTCCGTAGCTCGGCTCCTTCCGGGCTTCCATAGCTCGGCTCTTCTCCGAGCTTCCGTAGCTCGGCCCCTGGCTCGGCTCCTTCCGGGCTTCCGTAGCTCGTTTCCCCCCGAATCACTATGGCCCGGCTACGTTAAATGATCCACAATCCAATACCCACCTCCGCGGAACCTGACGCGGGAGAGCCCAGGCTTACCATAATGACATCCTAGACAAGGAATCATGTCGAAACGTGGCCTAGAACCTATCATAACTACCCCAGGCCTACTCAGCCCGATCTCAATCATCAAGAAGCTCTCCTGGCCGTCGATCCCCTAACAAACAGGATATGGATTCCAACGGCCCCACAACGGCCTGATTCTCTCCACCTCCGTATCCTAACAACCTCTGAACCTTCCAGAAGGCGCTCAAGACACAGGTGACAGCCTATAACTACCACACTGGCAGATTCCCTCAGGTACGCGCACACTCTTGGAAGCACACTCATACGTGCGCTCTCACTCTCCTGCCCTCACGCCGGCAGCTCGTCGGTGCTCTTGCCTTCTAGAGCTCCCGATTGGCCGCCCCCGGAGAGGCCTTCCAGAGAGATCCACCTTCCCCTTTGTCTGGTTGATCGCCGATTTCTTCTCCACTGACTTGAGCATCGGAGGATCTTCCGTGGAGGGCCACCCCCAACGCCTCTCGCGCGAGGACTTTTTGTGCAGGTCCGCCCCCCTCTTCCTGGAGATCGACCGCGCCCGAGTCGGAGGACGGATCCCGACGGCAACAGAATGGCGCTAAAGGAAGGGCCTCAAGTCCCATTAAAACTTGAAAAGAGGAGATAAGGATCTAAATCCAGAGCAGAACCTCTCTAATGGCCAACCGAAGAAGAGCAACCTCGGAAGCTCAAGATCAGGCCGCTTCCCAGAGGCCTGATCCGACGAGCGGTGTAGCGCCGCAACCACCACCAGTCGAAACCCCATCATCGCCTGCCATCCCGGTGACCCAGGACCAGTTTGCTTCGCTGGTCCAACAAGTTCAAACTCTGACCCATCTGGTCCAGGAGCGCCTTGCAGCTCCTCCTGTCCCACACTTTCATAAGGAAGCGGCGGTTTCTTCTTCACCGGCGACTTCCTCCTCCAGTCCGCGCAAATCCGCGGACCCCCCATATCGACCTAGAGGGGACAAGCCAGTCCCGCGAGGCGGCCACAACGGGGATCCTCCCAGATCTCGGCGAGCCCGGTCTCTCTCACCGGTGACCTCCTACTATGATTCGACGCCGTCTCTACGGTCTTCTCGCCCAGCTCCTTCCCTGGCTGGCGAAGAGGAGATCCGTCGTCAGATCCAGGAAATGCGACAAGAGCTGGACACCGCCAAGCAGGCCCATCCGCCCCAGCCCAAGGCAGAACAGGGCATCCCTTTCTCTAAGAGGATTATGGAGGAAGTGATTCCCTCCCATGTCAAGTTACCAGCCGTCGAACCCTATCACGGCTCCTCTGACCCGGATGACCATCTCAGCAGCTTCCGGTCGATTATGATGTTCCACGGAGCATCCGATGCGGTCCTCTGTCGCGCATTCCGCTCCACCCTCAGAGGATCCGCCCGAACCTGGTTCAATGCTTTGAAGCCAGGTTCTATTGATTCATTCGACGAGCTGAGCCGCCTTTTCATTGGCCAGTTCGTCAGCAGTCACCGCCACCGATGAAGGTCCGACTCCCTCTCCGAAGTTAAGCAGAGAGAGGGGGAGTCCTTGAGGAATTACCTTGGCCGTTTCAATAAGGCCATGTTGGAAGTGGACCACCTTAATCATGAGGTGGCCATGTCTGCCTTGGCGGGGGGAGTTTCGAAGGAAAGCGACTTCTACCTAGCTATGGAGGTCAGCTACCCCCCCGGCCTCTCTGATATGATGGCCCTGGCGGACAAGTACGCTAGGGTCGAAGAATCACGGAGGGTTGCCCGCGCTGAGCAGGCAAAGAAGAAGGAGCCCAAAGTCCCCGACAGGCACCGTCCCGCCCGGCGACCAAGTCCGCCTCGCCGCCAGAGAGTTCCCCCGCTGCCGCCAAGGAATCGCTCCCGGAGTCCTCCCAGGCGATTCAACCACTACACTCCGCTGACCGTGCCCGGGCGCAAATCCTTATGGAAATAGAGCGCCAGCTCCCCCGGCCAGTGCCTCTCCGAGGGAACCCGACCCGAAGAGATCCCACCAAGTACTGTCGTTACCACCGGGAGCACGGCTACGACACTGAAGAATGCTGGCAGCTGAAAAACGAAATTGAGAGGCTGATCCAGCGAGGGCGACTGAATCAGTTCAGGAGGGCGCCCGAGCCACAACAACAGGGAGGCGACTGCCAGCCCAAACTTCAACAACCTCCTCCTCCACCGAATCCGCCTGTGATCGGCCGTATTAATATGATTGAAGAGGCCGGCGGATCGAGCCCTAGACGCGACAGTGATGGATCAGTGCCAAAGAAGGCGCGGACGGGCGAACTCTCCTTCTCCGATGACGATCTCCTAGGGATACAGCTCCCCCATGATGACGCACTAGTTGTATCCCTTAATTTGAATAACTATGATGTAAGCCGAATCCTAGTTGATAGTGGAAGTTCGGTAAATGTTTTGTACCTCGGTGTGTTTGCCAGGATGAAATTACTCATGGAAAATCTTCGAGCCGTGGATTCCACCTTGATGGGATTCACAGGTGACGTCGTCGTCCCAGAAGGGGTCGTCACCCTGACGGTCCACGCGGGAACCTGGCCCCTTGTGACCATTGTTCAGACAGACTTCCTAGTGACCGACCTCAGATCCCCTTACAACGCAATATTCGGCAGGTCCGGTCTAATATCCCTCAAGGCAGTTGTCTCCATCCCGCACCTATCCATGAAGTTTCCCACCGAGCGAGGAGTTGGAGTTGTTCGGAGAAGTCAGGCCATGGCTTGGCAGTGCTTTGTTACAAGCCTCCAGTCTAGAATGCCAGAGGTTGATGGGCTGGATGCTTGCGAGGACTTCGCCGAACAAAGGGGAGAACCGGCAGAGGAATTGGAGGAGGTACCGCTGGACGAAGCTCGACCCGACCGAACCATCAAAATCGGGTCGCTGCTCAAAGGAGAGCCTCGGCACAGATTGATCGGGTTCCTCCGAAGTAACACTGACATCTTCGCCTGGTCCGCCTCCGACATGCCAGGGATCAGCCCCGAGGTTCTCGTCCATCATCTCAATGTGGACGAGATGCACAGGCCAGTTAAGCAAAAGAAGAGGAGCTTCGCCCCGGAACGACAAAATGCCATTGAAGAAGAGGTAAACAAACTCATCAAGGCCAATTTCGTCCGAGAGGTAAATTACCCGAGTTGGCTGTCAAATGTCGTCATGGTGAAAAAGTCGAACGGCAAGTGGAGAATCTGCATCGACTTCATCGACCTCAACAAAGCCTGACGAAGGATAGCTTCCCCCTCCCTCGGATTGACCAGCTCGTGGACGCCACCTCAGGCCACCAGATGCTGTCATTCATGGACGCCTATTCAGGCTACAACCAGATCCGAATGGCCCCTGAAGATGAAGAAAAGACCGCCTTCATAACCGACCGAGGTACCTACTGTTACCGCGTTATGCCTTTTGGTCTTAAAAATGCAGGTGCCACCTACCAGAGGCTGGTCAACAAGGTATTCAAGGAGCAAATCGGCTGGAATATGGAGGTGTACGTGGACGACATGCTGGTTAAAAGCAAGGAGGCTTCACGGCACGTTGAGGACCTCACAGAGAGCTTCGCCACGCTGCGCAAGTACGGGATGAGCTCAACCCGACCAAATGTGCCTTCGGCGTCAACTCCGAGAAGTTTCTCGGCTTCATGGTCTCCCAGCGGGGTATCGAGGCTAACCCCCAGAAGATTCAAGCTCTCCAACAAATGGCGCCCCCGGCATCTGTCAAAGAGGTCCAGCGCCTAACCGGGAGAGTAGCGGCCCTAAACCGCTTCGTGGCGCGGTCGGCCAAGAGATGCCTCCCCTTTTTCAAAACCCTTCGGTCGGCTAAAAACTTCCAATGGACTCCCGAATGCCAAAGGTCATTTAAAGATCTCAAGAAGTACCTCGGCTCGCCCCCGCTCCTCAGCAGTCTGACCCCAGGAGAGACCCTGTTCTTGTACCTGGCTGTTTCGGAAGGTGCATCTGCTCGGTGCTGATCAAAGAAGAAGGCAAAGTCTAAAAGCCGATCTACTATGTCAGCAGGCTACTCCGCGATGCGGAGACAAGGTACAGCAGAATTGAAAAGATGGTGTTGGCCTTAATCACCTCGGTTCGGAAGCTGCGGCCATATTTCCAAGCACATTCTGTGATGGTCCTGACCGACCAACCCATCAGGGCGGTAGTCCATCGTCCCGAGACGTCAGGGAGAATGACCAAGTGGGCCGTCGAGCTAAGTGAGCATGACATACACTTCCAGCCTCGTCCAGCCATCAAGGCCCAGGTGCTAGCTGACTTCCTCCTCGAGTGTACTATCACAGAGGACGGTTCTACCCTAGATTCCCCCGAAGAACCAAAAGCTGGAGCTCGGTGGGTCCTCCATGTCGACGGGTCATCTAATGCCCATCGATCCGATGCAGGCCTAGTTCTTATCAGTCCGGAGGGAACAACCTTTGAGTATGGCATCCGATTCTCCTTCCCGGCCTCCAACAATGAAGCCGAGTACGAAGCCCTGTTAGTCGGTCTCCGAATCACCCATAATCTGAAGATGGAAAAGCTTAATGCCTTCACCGACTCTCAGCTGGTAGCCGGCCATGTACGGGGAGAGTTTGAGGCCCGTGAGCCGAACATGATTCGATATCTCCAGGAGGTACGGAACCTGCTTCCCCATTTTGCCAAATTTGAAATTATTCAGATTCCCAGATCCGAGAACGCCCGCGCTGACCTACTCTCCCGATTGGCAACCGCAGAGACAATGGATGCCGAGCAAAAGTTCCACTTGGAGACTCTGGAAAGGCCCAGCATCGCGGAAGCCAGACGAATAATGCAAGTTGAGTCCGAACCATCCTGGTTCGACCCTATCCTCAAATACCTTAAAGAAGGATCGCTTCCGTCCGACCGGAGAGAGGCTAGAAAGCTGAAGCTGCAGGCCACTCACTACGTATTGATTGACAATCAGCTTTACAAACGGTCTTTTTCCATGCCGCTGCTTAGATGCCTTCGCCCGTCCAAAGCAGATTATGCTCTGCGCGAGGTACATGAAGGGATTTGCGGCAACCATCTAGGAAGCCGGTCCCTATGCCACAAAGTGCTACGACAAGGCTACTACTGGCCGACCATGCAAAAAGACGCAGACGACCTAGTCCGAGCCTGCGACCCCTGCCAGAGGCATTCGAGCATCCAAAGGCTCCCTTCCGCCGAGCTAATTTCCAAATCCTCCGCTTGGCCCTTCGCCAAATGGGGGATGGACATCCTCGGCCCATTCCCGCTTGCCACAGGGCAGCGGAAATTTCTGTTTGTCGCCATCGACTACTTCACCAAATGGGTCGAAGCGGAAGCAGTCGCACAAATTACCGAGGCACGGGCCAGAGATTTTGTTTGGAGATCTATCATCTGCCGATTCGACCTCCCATACACCATAATCACTGACAATGGCAAGCAGTTCGACAACTCTAAATTCCGCCAGTTCTGTGAGGAACATGGAATCCGTCATCACCTCACTTCAGTCGGGCACCCACAAGCCAACGGAGCGGCCGAGGTGACCAATAGGACCCTCCTCCAGGGAATCAAAGCTCGCCTCTCCAGAGCCCAAGGCAGGTGGGCGGAGGAGCTGCATCATGTCTTATGGGCATATCGCACAACCCCGAGAATCCCGATAGGTGAAACCCCATTCCGAATGGCTTTCGGTACAGAGGTCGTTATCCCTGTGGAAGTCGGCCTCCCATCATTGCGGGTGGAAAGCTACTCGGAGGAAGCCAGCAATGAACAACTCCACACCAACCTCGACTTGGTGGAGAAAATTAGAGAGAAGGCCCAGATCAGAGTGGCTGCTTATCAACAAAGGGTGGCCCGTTACCATGCTTCCAGAGTCAAAGGGAAGGCCTTCCTACCCGGCGACCTTGTCCTTCGAAAGGCCTCTGTTTCCAAACCGCTGGAACAAGGAAAGCTGGCACCAAACTGGGAGGGCCCGTACCAAGTAGCGGAGATCATCGGACCGGGAACCTACAAGCTACAAGATCTGGATGGGAAATCCATTCCCCGGACGTGGAATTTGAACAATCTCCGAAAATATTATCAATAGGGTACGTCTTCTCCAAATTTATTTTCATATGCCTCATTATATCTTCCTGTCGGCACATTTTCTCAATGCAAATCATTATGCACTACATCGTCAAAGATTCCAAAAGATATAGATGCTTCTTACCAATCCTCGGCACGACCGAGCTCCTTGTCTGGACAGGATTCTCCGAACCTTGGCAGGGCCAAGTAAAATATTCTCCAAACCTCGGCTGGGCCGAGCAACAAATTATCCGAACCTTGGCAGGGCCAAGTAAAATATTCTCCGAACCTCGGCTGGGCCGAGCAACAAATTCTCAGAACCTTGGCAGGGCCAAGTAAAACATTCTCCGAACCTCGGCTGGGCCGAGCAACAAATTCTCCGAACCTTGGCAGGGCCAAGTAAAATATTCTCCGAACCTCGGCTGGGCCAAGCAACAAATTCTCCGAACCTTGGCAGGGCTAAGTAAAACATTCTCCGAACCTCGGCTGGGCCGAGCAACAAATTCTCCGAACCTTGGCAGGGCCAAGTAAAATATTCTCCGAACCTCAGCTGGGCCGAGCAACAAATTCTTCGAACCTTGGCAGGGCCAAGTAAAATATTCTCCGAACCTTGGCTGGGCCGAGCAACAAATTCTTCGAACCTTGGCAGGGCCAAGTAAAACATTCTCCGAACCTCGGCTGGGCCGAGCAACAAATTCTCCGAACCTTGGCAGGGCCAAGTAAAATATTCTCCGAACCTCGGCTGGGCCGAGCAACAAATTCTCCGAACCTTGGCAGGGCCAAGTAAAACATTCTCCGAACCTCGGCTGGGCCGAACAACAAATTCCCCGAACCTTGGCAGGGCCAAGTAAAATATTCTCCGAACCTCGGCTGGGCCGAGCAATAAATTCTCCAAACCTTAGCAGGGCCAAGTAAAATATTCTCCGAACCTCGGCTGGGCCGAGCAACAAATTCTCCGAACCTTGGCAGGGCCAAGTAAAACATTCTCCGAACCTCGGCTGGGCCGAGCAACAAATTCTCCGAACCTTGGCAGGGCCAAGTAAAATATTCTTCGAACCTCGGCTGGGCCGAGCAACAAATTCTCCGAACCTTGGCAGGGCCAAGTAAAATATTCTCCGAACCTCGGCTGGGCCGAGCAACAAATTCTCCAAACCTTGGCAGGGCCAAGTAAATATTCTCCGAACCTCGGCTGGGCCGAGCAACAAATTCTCCGAACCTTGGCAGGGCCAAGTAAAATATTCTCCGAACCTCGGCTGGGCCGAGCAACAAATCATCCGAACCTTGGCAGGGCCAAGTAAAATATTCTCCGAACCTCGGCTGGGCCGAGCAACAAATTCTCCGAACCTTGGCAGGGCCAAGTAAAATATTCTCCGAACCTCGGCTAGGCCGAGCAACAAATTCTCCAAACCTTGGCAGGGCCAAGTAAAATATTCTCCGAACCTCGGCTGGGCCGAGCAACAAATTCTACGAACCTTGGCAGGGCCAAGTAAAATATTGCTCGCGAGGGCCGACGTCAGGCCCAGTCCGTCGACAGTGACTGTGGTATGCCTCCTCTCTGAGTAAATCAAGCCGTTGAGGGATGCCTGTAATTCTCTAGAGGATCGCCCTCGAGAGGCCATGATCCAATATTTCTACGAGACCTGAACAGAGGGATGACTGAGAGCACGCCCCTCGGTCATATTTATACTCGCTGGGCAGATATCTCAATCGGTCGTGCCATAGTCACCGACCTATAAGAATTTTCTATGTGTCATCGCTTCAACGCCCGCAGAATCTAAAGTGTCGCGCCCCATCCCGAGCTGGATCAGTAAGCGCGAACTGACTGATCGGGAATCCCCCCGAACCGAATACCTTCCGATCTTCCACCCTCCATAATAAATGCTCTCGGCGCTTCCCCAAGCCTCTTATAGCTGGCCCCTTTCTCGGGAAGCGCGGAGGGAAGAAGTCTAGCGTCCGACCAATGACTTGTCTCCTCGGAAAAGATAATGTCATCAATAAGAAAGCGTGACAACATACCGCTCATTCTGCCCTGGCGCCCATCACCAAGCGCTGCATGGGCCTGACACGGTGGCTCACAGTGACAACTGAGTCATTTCCTCGAGCCCAACTCTTCGAACCTCGGCTGGGCCGAGTGAAAATTCTCCGAACCTTGGCAGGGCCAAGTAAAATATTCTCCGAACCTCAGCTGGGCCGAGCAACAAATTCTCCGAACCTTGGCAGGGCCAAGTAAAATATTCTCCGAACCTCGGCTGGGCCGAGCAACAAATTCTTCGAACCTTGGCAGGGCCAAGTAAAATATCCTCCGAACCTCGGCTGGGCCGAGCAATGCATTCGCCGAACCTTGGCAGAGCCAAGTGAAAATTCTCCAAACCTCGGCTGGGCCGAGCTGCAAGTGCCTTGAACCATGACAAGAACAGGTACAAGTTCTCTGAGCTACGGCAAGGCTAACTCGAGAGAATTCGAGCTCCGATAAGAACGAAGCGCAAAAATTCCAAGCTTCGAACCGAAGTAGGGAGCGCATTTCTCCGAACGGTCCCTAGACCGTCGCTTGCGAACTTCAATTAGTTCGGATAGCATGGGATCCTCGTCTAAGGATGAACGAGACGTCTTCGTACCCCACGAAGAACAACAGCAACAAACTCGGCACAAAAAGATAAAGATTGAGAAACAAAACAGAACTCTCTTTATTTATTGCCAATCAAGATCAGTTACAAATGCCTTAGAGGCGTTACAAGAGCATTGAAATGCATAAAATAAAGAACAAGTACAAAACTCGGGCAACTGCTCCAAAGCAGACATAGGCAACCGTGGTGCTCCGGCATCCGGCCGCCAAACCAGATAAGTCGCTTCCAGTCAGCTTGAGCTGATAATAGCCGGACGATATGGACCAATAGTTGCGACCAGATTCGGTCAATAAGGATATCTCGGTGACCCAACCGAGATATCTGGATGGCCATCCCAGACCACCCATCTGAGGGACCCCTCGGCGAGCAGGTAGGAAGCCAGCGGACCCTAGCATCGGAACGCTCTCCCAAACCGAGTATGCACAGCCCCCACCTTGCCATGGCTCAAGGACAAGGAGTCGGCGGGCGGCACAATTTCACCCCCTCCCCATGTGGTAAAAGACTCCCTAGGCAGCCGAGCCCGGGAATCCAAACCAGGGGAGGAGGCGAAATTCACACAACCCATGGGAGGTCCGCGTGCACTTCCTACCATGCGTCTCCGAAGGAGAACCACAAAGGTCACACTGGAAGAGTTAGTATGCGCTCTCCATGTGATCTTTGCGCCCTCTTTGTGCACTCTCCATATGATCTTCGGAACTCATCCCCTGAGGGTGAGCCATTCTTCGGCGGCCCCTTCGTCGCCCCAGCTATCCGGTGGAAGGGAGCTTATAAGAGGAAAGCTCGGCCCTCCCACTCGCAATAGCAGAGAAATAAGCATGGTGGAAGCTCTAACGGGAAAGAAACTTTGGGGGTGACCAAAACTGACCTCCATTTTCCCCTTTTTATAGGCAGAAATGAACCGGGGAAAAGCTACCCAAGCTGAAAGCCCCGAGATTCAAACATCTGGCCCATGCCACCATGTGGCCCCTCAGGATAGACGCAGCGCCCTACTGCGCGCCAAGCCCACCGCCTGAGTTATGACGTATACGGAGATCTCCTCCTGATCCTGAATCACGGTCATTAAATGCAGGAGATCGTCCACTGGCACTTCGAAAACTGGCAGGTTCAGGAAATCGTCCTTCAAAAATAACGTCCTCCAATGGTAAGCGGCTGCGTACGCAGCACGTTGAAACGACCTGCATGGGAAAAGAGCACCTTTCGGAAAGCTTTAGCGCAACTTTATGTTCTCCACGGCGCCGTACCACTGATTTTGGTAAAACAAAAACCGATTCGCCTGCAAAATAGCAGGGCGCTGAAAGAACAGCAGAAAGCGCGAAAACCTACCTTACTCGTCGGCCCTAGCCGACCTATCTTTGCTTGTCGGCCCTAGCCGACCTATCTTTGCTCGTCGGCCCCAGCCGACCTATCTTTGCTCGTCGGCCCCAGCTGACCTATCTTGCTCGTCGGCCCTAGCCGACCAATCTTGTTCGTCAGCCCCAGCCGACCTATCTTTGCTCGTTGGCCCCAGCCGACCTATCTTGCTCGTCGGCCCTAGCCGACCAATCTTATTCGTTGGCCCTAGCCGACCTATCTTGCTCAACGGCCCTAGCCGACCTATCTTGATTGTCGGCCCAAGCCGATCTACTTTGCCAATCGGCCTTAACCATCCAGCTTTGTTTCTTGAGCCTTAATTAAGACATGAGCCGAACCGGATTACCTATCGGTTCGCCGGTCAAGGCAATCGCCCCGCCTTGGGTTAAGCCAATGCACTCCCTCAATCTCGAAACAAAAATGGCCAAAAAACATCAGCGAGCACCTCCTCAATGTCTTTAAGTAGAGATCTCAAGAATATTTTTGAAGAACTTAAAGATATTTGCGAAGACGGCGAGACCTACTCTAGATGCAATGCGGAGCTTCAAGACAAGATTTTGACTGCTTGCACTTTTGTAGATGAAAGGTTAAAAGATTATGTAAAAATCCAATCAGATGGAATGAAGAACATAGTTGATCACTTGACTAGGATTGTTAGAACTCATTTCTGATGTATTAGATTTTCAATCCTTGCTATGTATTGAAATTAATGTAATGTTTACATTTTTGATATCAATGTATCAGACATTTTGATGTTTTAGACTCTTTGATGAAATGAAATGTTAATTTTGATTACTCAATGTATTTCCTTCTTTCAATGAATGAATGAATATTTATGCTTCTTTCAATGGATGCTCGCTGGATATCTTATCTTTGCATTCCTCCATCCCAAGTTGGAAGGCGTCAACGCCGATAGCATCCTGCCTCCCCTTGAGTATGGCAAGCTGCATCTTAGCCTCAGCAGCCTGTTTCTCAGCCTCCGCAACTTGAGCCCGCAAAATGATGTTTTGCTCCTCAAACTCGTCGGCCCGCGTTTCGAGTTCTGAGCTTTTATTGCGGTTGGACACAAGCTCACCCTGGACGGCCCGAATCTCCAACTCTAACTTCGCCATCTGAAAAAGCCAAAGTAAATCGGCATCACGAGAGACCAGTAGAGGAAACTAAAAGGGGAAAAAACGAGACTATACCTCCTCCCCTCGTCTAGCCAATCTCTTGGCCAGCTCTTCGGCTTCACTCCTGGCTCTCGTTCTGTCAGCCCCGATTAGCTCGACTCTCTCCTGCAGATTATTGATTCTCAACTGCCTGGCTTCGACCTCCTCCCGGGCTTGGGATAACTCGTTACTCACCCGAGCTATCGTCCCTTGGTGCCACTTAGCACCCTCCCTCAAGTGAGTAATTTCGCCATTGCGCCGCTTAAACTTCTCCTCCACTTCGCCAAGCATCCTCATCAAGCGTCTTCTTTCATCGTCAGCTTCCCTTCCCAGCCGACCCAAACTTTCACTGTGTTCCTGCCGCATCGCTGCCACCTCCGCGGAATGTTTCGACTCGATTCTTGCCAGCTCCAAGCACGCGTTGTCGTTCTTCGCCAGGAGTTCCTGCAACTCCTCCACTCTACGCTTTTGCTTGGACACTTCGGCCAAGGTGGCCTGGTGTGCGGCCCTTATCCCCTTCAGGCTTCTATCGCTAATATCCATGAGTTCTTCGAACTTCTCAGACACCTTTAGTCGCAATTGAAGCTCGGCATTGTCTTTCCTGGCCTGAATGCTAGCCCCTGTCGCCAAACTCAAATGCCAGCATATCGCTCGAGAAAGCAAAACGCTCTGCAAAATAAGAAGCGAATGAATGAGAGTTGAGTCAGCCAGAATATATCCACTGCCCAGGAATGGCAACTCACCCGCGAGGCATAGGCCCGAGTCATCCTCATCAGGGTCGTATTGTCGATGTCGGGAAGGAGATGGACACTTTCAGCCACGCCTTGCTGCCCGAACGCAACATCAACCAATTCCAAGTCTGCAAACTTGTCCGCCGAAGGATCTGCGCCCGGATACAGGGCCAACCTCATTAAGGCGGAAAATGCCTCCTCAACGCCAGCGCTCGAGCTGCTGGGTTGACCGTCCCCGCCTGAGGGACCAATCTGGGCGACCTCCGTATGAGAGGGCTTCAACCTCCCAGCCTCTTCTATCAAGGCCCTAGCTTGGACCTCTTCGGATAACTCGGCTAGCCCAAACGCCAGCCTCCCCAAAATCTTTTTCGAGGGAGCCCCCATTGCAGGACTCCCACCTTGCTGCGCCCCCTCCTCCGGCGCACCTTTCCCGGCTACCACCATTTGCACCTCCTCCACAGGCTCCCCCGAGGCCTCAGTCTGGCCTATTTCCTGCGCTTCCCTTGCAGGCTCCGCCGAAGCCTCTACCCGGCCCGCTTCTTGAACCACCGCGAGCGATCCGGCTTCACTACTACCGGACTCCCCTGCAGAGAGACCAAGAGGGGGCCCTCCCTGAACCTCCTTGGCTGCAGCTATCCTTTCTCCCCCTCCCACTGGAGCCAATGGTAATCCCGCGGAGACGGAAGGCCCCTCAGAAATGACCACCTCCGTCAGATCCGTCACTGGTTCCTCTTTCATAGGGGACGCCGTCAGACGAGCCAACGGAGCCTCATCTGAGCTATCCGATATCTCTAGCACGGGAGGACCAGGGATCATGGCTTCTCTCCCCAAATCCTCCTTCGCCCCCGGCGCTACTGTCGTGACTGCTCCGGTGTCCGGCGGGCTTCTTGCGGAGGTATGAGCCCTTTTCTCGAGCCTCCCGCTATCCGCGCCATTGCTCTCCCCTGGGCGCTTTCCTCTCTTCCTCTTGGAGAGGCTCGACAAAGCCGACCTCTTGGCTGAAAGAACGAAACATACACGATTAGATCCAAACACATTCATCGAGGGAACACAGCGAAAAAAGTTAAAAGGAAGAACTCACCTTGCGGGTCCAGGGGGCTAAGCCCAGCTGCAAAAAGGGCTCCCTCTGATAGCAGGTCGTTGGCCGAAAACACTCAGCCATTGCGAAGGACGTCCAAATCCCTCTCCTCCTGCGCTGACAAAACTGGATGCGTCTCTGCATCCCTAGCAAAGTTTCCCATTTCCGAGGGAAGCCGGATCCAATGTTCCCCTCTGCGATAACGAACCGGCTCTTCCATCCCTTGATGGAGGACGGCTTATCCACAATAACGTTGAAGGACCTCCGGGGTCCGATGTACGGCCACTCTGATTTCCTCCCAGGTATCAGATGGTAGCAGGCGCGAAAAGGGGAAGAGTGGCGTCAATCTGAATTTGGTGGCACATTGAGATAAACTCGATGATGCTCCGCCAACTGTTCGGGGCCACCATCGCTGGGCAGATGTTGTAATGGGTCATGATTTCCTTCACCAAGGGATGAAGAGGAAAACGAAAGCCTGCCTTCAAACTGTCTTCATAAATGAAGACCCCATACTCCAGATCTCGCGAGACCCTATCTCCAGACTCCGGCACCCGCAGAACCACATCTGAGGGCATGCCATACCATTGGTGAATCCTCCCCAAATCCTCAGCGACAATCTCTGAAGCCACATCGTCGGGACTCATCGCCATCTCGATTGAGAAAAGCACCAGACGAAACGACCAGCGTCGAGAAAGATGAAAGGCCAAACTCTTCAAAAAATAGGACGGGAAGATGATGCGAACATGCATGTATATATAGTGCGGCTGTCGCTTTGCTTCCCCGCTAAGGAAGCCGCCTTGAAGAGATAGGGCGTCTCGCCTGAGGCGTCCAGAATCGCCTCGACAAACGCCCGATCGATCAGGATTCACGATGTGGCGTAATCCCAACCGTCACTCTCGGAGGAGCCTTACCCCCAAAGGTACGATGACCCTGTCGCATTAATTAGGGCATCATTGCACGGGCTGTCTAAACCAAAACGTCCCATCCGAGACGTGCCACTTGGACTTATACTCCCTATGCCCGAACCTACGCTTCGAACTAGGGAGTGGAGGGCATGTATTGAGGGGTAAAATAGACATTGCATTAATATCCGTGCCAGGTGGCTAAGGCCGACCTCCTCCCTTCGCCCTTTCGGGCTTTCGTAGCTCGGCCCCTTCGGGCTTCCGTAGCTCGGCTCCGCCCGGGCTTCCATAGCTCGGCCCCTCCGGGCTTCCGTAGCTCGGCTCCTTCCGGGCTTCCGTAGCTCGACCCCTCCGGGCTTCAATAGCTCGGCCCCTCCGGGCTCCCGTAGCTCGGCTTCTCCGGGCTTCCGTAGCTCGGCTCCTTCCGGGCTTCCATAGCTCGGCTCTTCTCCGGGCTTCCGTAGCTCGGCCCCTAGCTCGGCTTCTCCGGGCTTCCGTAGCTCGGCCCCTAGCTCGGCTTCTCCGGGCTTCCGTAGCTCGGCTCCTTCCGGGCTTCCATAGCTCGGCTCTTCTCCGGGCTTCCGTAGCTCGGCCCCTGGCTCGGCTCCTTTCGGGCTTCCGTAGCTCGTTTCCCCCCGAATCACCATGGCCCGGCTACGTTAAATGATCCACAATCCAATACCCATCTCCGCGGAACCTGACGCGGGAGAGCCTAGGCTTACCATAACGACATCCTAGACAAGGAATCATGTCGAAACATGGCCTAGAACCTATCATAACTACCCCAGGCCTACTTAGCCCGATCTCAGTCATCAAGAAGCTCTCCTGGCCGTCGATCCCCTAACAAACAGGAGATGGATTCCAACGGCCCCACAACGGCCTGATTTTTCTCCACCTCCGTATCCTAACAACCTCTGAACCTTCCAGAAGGTGCTCAAGACACAGGTGACAGCCTATAACTACCACACTGGTAGATTCCCTCAGGTACGCGCACACTCTTGAAAGCACACTCATACGTGCGCTCTCACTCTCCTGCCCTCACGCCGGCAGCTCGTCGGTGCTCTTGCCTTCTAGAGCTCCCGATTGGCCGCCCCTGGAGAGGCCTCCCGGAGAGATCCACCTCCCCCTTTGTCTGGTTGATCGCCGATTTCTTCTTCACTGACTTGAGCGTCGGAGGGTCTTTCGCGGAGGGCCACCCCCAACGTCTCTCACGCGAGGACTTTTGTCTAGGTCCGCCCCCTCTTCCTGAAGATCGACCGCGTCCGAGTCGGAGGACGGATCCCGATGGCAACAGTATCCTTTCTATTTATTTATTTTTTTTTTTTTATGGCATCTTCGCATGTCCTTCATTCATGTTGCCAAGCATGAAGAATATAATTACGAAGAGAGTAGTTGAAAGCTAATCAAGCATGTATTTAATTCTATATTAATTATACAGTAGATAAATTATAAATAGTTATATAGAATAAAAAATAAAAATAATGCCTTCCAATTAATTGTTCGGAATGAGATTTTATGCTCCTACAATGCCAACTAAAAATAAAAAGTATTTAATATAAATATCTATTATTGTTTTTTATAATTATAATTGATTGTTTTTTATTATAATCTCATGATGTAGGATTCGATAGTTATAAGATATTATATTATTATTATTATTATTATTATTTTGATACAAACGGATGATTGACTGACTTTGGGAAAAAGAATTCAATATGTGCCAGCTAGTGGGTGTTGAAAGGAACATGGAATCTGACCCACTTAAAATGAGAGAAAATCAACGTAGCGGGTGTTGAAAGGAACAATGAATCTGGCCCACTTAAAATCGAAAAAAATCAACATTGCCGGATTTCATGCAACTTTAATATGTCTGGTTGGATTGAGCCTGACACACATCCGAATGTTAATTGTCTCAATTACAGCAATCTAATACAATTATGACCCAAATAAGGCCTGAAACTATGCGCCCTATATATGCTTTCAAATTTTCATATATTAGTGGCATAGTCTGACTTGACACATGTAAACTGCTAGGTACAACATAATTGCTATAGTAGCTATACCAAGCCAAGCACGGCATAATATTAGACCATACTGCATTAAAATCTGCTAACCTACGCACCGTACTAACATGATGGCTTATGGTGTGCTAGCACAACACAACTTGTGGGTTAGCATGGCTCAAGCACATAATCTGGCTTGGCATGGCTCCTGGCAACCCAGCCTAGCTTAGCACATGATAGGCTACCTATGGCATATTGCATGCTTTGTATATTTGCTCCTTAATTATAACATTCACTACAAGAAAATAATGAAATAGCGATGCAATTTTAGCGATGCAATTATGCATCGCTAAAATTGCGACAACATTGCGACGCCTCCGCGTCAAAAAAATATTGCGACGCACATAGCGACGCATTAGCGACTGAATAAACCTTAAAATTTAAATAAAATAATTTTTAAATTTAGCGACGCAAAATGTGTTACAATATTTATAAAATATATTTTTTTAAAATATTATTAAAGGAATAAAATATTGCGACGCAGATAAGTGCGTCGCAATGTTTTTAAAAAAATTAATTATGTTAAATAGCGACGCATTACGACGCAATAAACATAAAAAAGAGAAATATATTTAATATAGCGACACAAAAAATTACGTCGCAAATATTAATTAAAAAATTAATTTTTTTAAAATATAATTATGAATAAAAATATTGCGACGCCATGCAGTGCGTCGCAATATATTTGAAAAACATAATAATTTTATATAGCGACGCAAAAGACTAAAAATTGTAAAAATTAATTTTAATTTAGCGACGCAATAATTGCATCGCAATTATTTTAAATGAAATTAATTTGTATAAACATTAAAATGAAAAAAAAATATTGCGACGCAAAATAGTGCGTCGCAATTTTTTAAAAAAACTTAATTTTTTTAATTAGCGACGCAATAAACCATAAAAATATGAAAATTATTTTTAAATTTAGCGACGCAATAATTGTGTCGCAATTAATTTAAATAAAATTTATTTTAAGAAAATAGTATTATGAAATAAAAATATTACGACGCAATTCAGTGCATCGCAATGTTTTGTTAAAAATAAATATGTTAATTAGCGACGTAATAGCGATGCAATAAAACAGTAAAGTAATAAAAAAAATTTTATTTAACGACGCAAATTAATGCGTCACAATATTTTAAAAGAAATTCATTATGCCAAATTAGCGAGGCATTAGCGACGCAATAAATTAGAAAATATAATTAAAAATTAATAATGTCCGAGATCGGTCGTCGTCGACCGTACGTGATCGATCATGGCTTCGATCGATCGCAACCGTCGGGTTGTCGCCGATCGGATCGATTGCGATGGTCCGAGATCGCTCGTCGCCGATCGGAATTGATCATGGCTCGGATCGATGGCAACCGTCGGATCATCGCCGATCGAGATCGATCATGGCTTCGATCGATCGCAACCATCGGATCGTCAGCGATCCGATCGATCGCGATAGTCCGAGATTGGTAGTCATCGACCGGGATCGATCATGGCTTTGGTCGATCGCAACCGTCGGATCATCGTCGACCAGGATCGATCATGGCTTTGATCGATCGAAACCGCCGGATCGTCGCCGATCCGATCGATCACCATGGTCCGAGAGAGGTCGTCGCCGACCGGGATCGATCATGGCTTGGATCGATCGCAACCGTCGGATCGTCGCCGACCGGGATCGATCATGGCTTGGATCGATCGCAACCGTCGGATCATCGCCGATCGGAATCGATCATGGCTTGGATCGATCTCAATCGTCGGATCATCGCCGACTGGGATCGATCATGGCTTGGATCGATCGCAACCATCGAATCATCGCCGACCGGGATCGATCATGGCTTCGATCGATCGCAAGTACCATCGGATCGTCGCCGATCCGATCTATCGCGACGGTACGAGATAGGTCGACGCTGACCGGGATCGATAATGGCTTGGGTCGATCGCAACCGTCGGATCATCGCCGACCGGGATCGATCATGGCTTCGATCGATCGCAAGTACCGTCTGATCGTCGCTGATCTGATAGATCGCGACGGTACGAGATAGGTCGACGCCGATCGGGATCGATCATGGCTTGGGTCGATCGCAACCGTTGGATCATTGCCGACCGGGATCGATCATGGCTTGGATCGATCGCAACCGTCGGATCATCGCCGATCGAGATCGATCATGGCTTTGATCGATCGCAACCATCGGATCGTCACCGATCCGATCGATCACGACAGTCCGAGATTGGTAGTCGTCGACCGGGATCGATCATGGCTTCGATCGATCGCAAGTACCATCGGATCGTCGCCAATCCGATCGATCGCGACGGTCCGAGATAGGTCGACGCCGACCGGGATCGATCATGGCTTTGGTCGATCGAAACCGTCGGATCATCATCGACCAGGATCGATCATGGCTTGGATCGATCGCAACCGTCGGATCATCGCCGATCGAGATCGATCATGGCTTTGATCGATCGCAACCATCGGATCATCGCCGATCGAATCGTCACCGATCCGATCGATCGCGACAGTCCGAGATTGGTAGTCGTCGACCGTGATCGATCATGGCTTCGATCGATCGTAAGTACCATCGGATCGTCGCCGATCCGATCGATCGCGACGATCCGAGATAGGTCGACGCCGACCGGGATCGATCATGGCTTTGGTCGATCACAACCGTCGGATCATCGTCGACTAGGATCGATCATGGCTTGGATCGATCTCAACCGTCGGATCATCGCCGACCGGGATCGATCATGGCTTCGATCGATTGTAAGTACCATCGGATCGTCGCCGATCTGATCGATCGCGACGGTACGAGATAGGTCGATGCCGACCGGAATCGATAATGGCTTGGGTCGATCGCAACCGTCGGATCATCGCCGACCGGGATCGATCATGGTTTCGATCGATCGCAAGTACCGTCGGATCGTCGCCGATCCGATAGATCGCGACGGTACGAGATAGGTCAACGCCGATCGGGATCGATCATGGCTTGGGTCGATCGCAACCGTCGGTTCATCGCCGACCGGGATCGATCATGGCTTGGATCGATCGCAACCGTCGGACCATCGCCGATCGAGATCGATCATGGCTTGATCGATCGCAACCATCAGATCGTCACCGATCCGATCGATCGCGACAGTCCAAGATTGGTAGTTGTCGATCGGGATCGATCATGGCTTCGATCGATCACAAGTACCATCGGATCATCGCCGATTTGATCGATCGCGACGGTCCGAGATAGGTCGACGCCGACCGGGATCGATCATGGCTTTGGTCGATCATAACCGTCGGATCATCATCGACCAAGATCGATCATGGCTTCGATCGATCGCAACTGTCGGATCGTCGCCGATCCGATCGATCGCCACGGTCCGAGAGAGGTCGTCGCCGACCGGGATCGATCATGGCTTGGATTGATCGCAACCGTCGGATCATCGCCGACCGGGATCGATCATGGCTTCGATCGATAGCAAGTACCGTCGGACCATCGCCGATCTGATAGATCGCGATGGTACGAGATAGGTCGACACCGACCGGGATTGATCATGGCTTGGGTCGATCGCAACCGTCGCGATCTATCATTAATTATAAATATTATCATTTATAAATATTAAAAAATTATTGCGACGCCGTAGCGACGCATTTTAGAAAAAAAAAAACAAATATTGTGATGCAATGTATGCGTCGCAATTATTTTTAGTAAATATAATTTTTATCAGTATTAATAAATAAAAGAAATATAATATTACGACGCATAATTTGCGTCGTAATATTTTTTAAATAAATATATGTAATCAAAAAGTTTTAAAAAAATATTGCGACGCAATTTTGCGTCGCAATTATTATCATTAATTATAAATATTATCATTTATAAATATTAAAAAATTATTAAGACGCTGTAGCGATGCATTTTAGAAAAATAAATAACAAATATTGCGATGCAATGTATGCGTCGCAATTATTTTAGTAAATATGATTTTTATCAGTATTAATAAATAAAAGAAATATAATATTGCGATGCATAAGTTGCGTCGCAATGTTTTTTAAATAAATATGTGTAATCAAAAAGTTTTAAAAAAATATTGCGATGCAATTTTGCGTCGCAATTATTATCATTAATTATAATATTATTATTTATAAATATTAAAAAATTATTGCGATGCACTGTATGCATCGCAATTATTGTCATAAATTATTATTTTAATCAATTAAAAATTTTAAAAAAATATTGCGACGCCTTAACGATGCAATTCCTAGAAAATAAAAATAATTTTCCCGCCGGACCTTGGCGCCAAGTTAGCGACGCATTAGGGATGCAATTATTTGCGTCGCTATTTTTTTATAAAATTATAATAAAGCCAAATTAACGATGGATTAGCGACGCAGTGATGCGTCGCTAATACATAATAAATTTTAAAAAAATATTGTGATCAATTAGCGATGCAATTATTGCGTCGCTAATTACTCATATATATACTGCGGCCGGCCTTCTCTTCTTCTTCCTCGTCTTGACCTAGCCGCCGCCCTCCCGAAAAAAAATCCGGCTTCCCCCCGATCGTTGCTCCGGCTCCCCCCCGTTCGCTGCTTCGGCTCTCCGGCATTCTCCTCCAACTCCGGCGTCTTCTCTCGACCGAGGTAAGCCTCCCCACCCTATTAAAAAAAAAAATTTGTAATAATTTCCTCCGGCCACGGCCAAGACCGTGGCTGTCTTCTCCGGCCACGGCCGCTGTCGTGGCCGGCAGTGGCCTGGCCACGGTGGCCAGGCCACTGTCCAAAAAAAAAACAAAAATTCGGTAACAGGGGGGGTGGGGAAACCCCCCCCCTTTGTCTTATCCGGCCACGGCCGAGGCCGCGGCCGGACAAGGCGGCCACGACCGCTGCCGTGGCCGGCAGTGGCTTGGCCACGATGGCCAGGCCACTGTCCAAAAAAAAAAAAAAATCGGTAACAGGGGGGGTGGGGAAACCCCCCCCCCCTTTGTCTTCTCCGGCCACGGCCGCTGCCGTGGCCGGCAGTAGCCTGGCCACGGTGGCCAGGCCACTGTCCAAAAAAAAAAAAAATATCGGTAACAGGGGGGTGGGGAAACCCCCCCCCCTTTGTCTTCTCCGGCCACGGCTGCTGCCGTGGCCGGCAGTGGCCTGGCCACGGCGGCCAAGCCACTGTCAAAAAAAAAAAAAAAAAGTGGTAACGGGGAAAACCTATTTTGTCTTCTCCGGCCGCAGTCCAAAAAAAAAAAAAAGTTAGGGGAAAAAAAAAAGTTAGGGGGGGGGGGCCACGGTGACTAGACAAAAAAAAATAAAAATAAAAAAGTAACAGCTAGGGGGCTTTTCCCCACCCCCGGTCCCTTCAATTAAAAAAAAATTAACACTCAATAAAAAAATTAACAAAAAAAATAGATTCTATTAGATTTTATTATTTTTAAAAATATTTTCAAATAATTTGATGATAAATATATATTTTTTTATCAGATTAGTTATAAATTAATTAATTTATGTCATTAGTCGGAGCTCTTTGGATAGACTGATTTTTATGTCTTGATTATGCAATAATATTTGTAATGTTAGATAGAAAGTCTTGTTGTATTATTATTTAATTTGCATAATGTTTATGCAATAATTAATCTAAGCAGAATGTTTATGCAATAATATTTGTGCATTTGTAGTTATTTACAATTGTTATGTCTTGATTATTTACATTCTGCTGCAAACTGAATGATGCATTAAATTATGTAATGCTAGATAGAAAGTCTTGTTGTAATATTATTTAATTTCTAGCAACAAATTAGTAGTTTCAATGATTTATATTTTAGTCTTCACAAACATTTGTATTCGACACAATAATCTTAAGAAGTCAGTGACTATATATATAGAACACTATTCCTATATATGTATAATTGACAAGAAGTTAAGAATAACAAGCATAAGTTCGATTGTCTTCGGACTTCCATACTATTAATCACAGCACTATAACCTTTAGACCCGTTTGAGAATTTGTAAGCCTTAGTCTTGCAAATTCTCAAATTGTCCTGGTGGACAGTTTGAGAATATTTCTTGCGATATGTTAGTCTGCTATTAATCATCGTTGGGTGAGATTCGGTTTGTATTTGCTCATACGTTCTCCTAGTGTGGTTATATACCACACATTTAGGAGAACATATGGGGAAATGCTGCCGAAATTTCAATGTAACCGATCGATGATAATTAATAGCAGAATAACATATCACAAAAATATTCTTGAATGGGATAGGGCCTTACCTTTAGACATGGAGTGAAGGTAGAATTAATTTAAGACACTAATATAGTTTTATTTTGTGGTTTCCTTTAATGGTTTACCTTAGACTTTGTATAAAGTCGGTCAAAAATGAGCGGGGGCTCGCTCGTGGATGTATGCAAGGATAAAAGATGGCTTGCTTAATCCAGATTTTCTGAATGGATTGGAAGAATTTATCGCATTTGCATGTAGCCAACCTGACTGGATGGATGGCCCTAGGATTAGGTGCCCATGCAACTTCCACAGGTGTCAGAATAAAGCCTACAGAGATGTGAAAACTGTTAAGGTGCATTTGTGTAAGAAGGGGTTTGTTCCTGATTACTATGTTTGGTACTGTCATGGTGAACCAGAGGATATTCCAGCAGCTGTTATAGGCCAACAAGAGTCAATTCCCGTAGATGAACCATTTGTGAATTTAAACACATATGAACAAATGGTGATGAATGCATCGGGTAATGAATTCAATCAGAATACATTTATGGAAGAACCAAATCCAGATGCACAGCAATTTTATGATATGTTGCGTGCTGCAAATCAAGAATTGTATCCTGGTTGTGAGGGTCATTCCCAGTTGTCTACAGCTGCTCGAATGTTGAATATTAAGGCAGAACATCGATTATCAGAAAAGGCGTTCAATTCTGTAGCTGGGTTAATCAAGAAATTTTGCCAAATGACAATGTTGCGGCAGACAGTTTTTACGCAACAAAGAAGTTGTTGCGTGGGCTTGGGCTCCCAGTTAATAAGATCGATTGTTGCTTGAACAATTGTATGATATTTTGGGGTGAAGACTCAGAGCTGAGATGGTGTAAGATTTGTGGGCAATCGAGGTACAAAAACACGAAGGAGGAGCCAGTACAAGTAGGAGGAAAAGTGTGCCTTACAAGAGGATGCATTACTTTCCTCTTACCCCACGCCTGCAGAGATTATACAGATCTGAGGCAACAGCTGCTGATATGAGATGGCATGCCGAACATGAATCTAAAGAGGATGAAATGCGGCATCCATCAGATTCAAAGGCTTGGAAGCATTTCAATGAAAATCATCCTGATTTCGCTGAAGATATAAGGAATGTGAGATTAGGTCTTTGTACCGATGGCTTCCAACCATTTGGTCAAGCGGGGCAACAGTATTCATGTTGGCCTGTGATACTGACTGTATATAACCTTCCTCCATGGAAGTGCATGAAAGATACTGCAATGTTTTTAACCGTTTTGGTTCCAGGACCATCAAATCCAAAGGAAAAGATTGATGTCTTCTGCAACCGTTGGTGGCCGAATTGAAAATGTTGTGGGAAACAGGAGTCGTAGCCTACGACATTTCTATGAAACAGAATTTCATCATGAGAGCTGCTTTGATGTGGACAATAAGTGATTTCCCGGCATATGCAATGTTGTCTGGTTGGAGCACTGCTGGACGTCTGGCATGCCCTCATTGCATGTATGATTCGGATGCATTTACATTGCAGAAGAGTGGTAAGCAGTCATGGTTTGATAACCATAGGAAGTTCTTGCCCCCAAATCATCCTTACAGGCGTAACTTGATCGCCTTCCGGAAGAACAAAGCAGTCACAAAATTCGCCGAACCGGTTAGGTCCGGCACGGATATATTTGATACTATAGAGCATTTGGGGTTGATGTATGCATGGGAACCGGATGCAGATAGAATAAATGGCCGTATATGTAAAGAACATAACTGGAAGAAGCGAAGTATATTTTGGGATTTGCCTTATTGGAGCACAAATCTCATCCGGCACAACTTGGATGTTATGCATATCGAGAAAAATTTCTTTGATAACATATTTAACACGGTGCTAAACATCCCGGGAAAAACAAAAGATACTGCAAAGTCAAGAGAAGAACTTAATCAGTACTGCAGAAGAGGTGATTTGAGAAGGAGTGCCGACGGGACCTATCCTAAAGCCTGTTACACTCTTGACAGAAATTCACGAGAAGTTTTATGTAACTGGCTTAGAGGGTTAAAATTTCCAGATGGTTATGCCTCAAATATCGGTAGGTGTGTGGACATGCATAAGCTCAAGTTGTTCGGCATGAAGAGTCACGACTGCCATGTTTTCATGCAACGGTTATTACCTATAGCTTTTCGTGAGTTGCTTCCGCAACATGTCTGGAAGGCAATTACGGAGCTCAGCTTGTTCTTCAAGGAGTTATCTGCCGCAGTCATTACTTCTGCATCCATGGCAAGGCTTGAGGAGGAAATTCCAATTATTTTATGCAAGCTTGAGCGAATATTTCCTCCCAGTTTTTTTGACTCAATGGAGCATTTACCGGTTCACTTGCCATACGAAGCGAGCATAGCTGGTCCCGTGCAGTATCGCTGGATGTATCCTTTCGAGAGGTAAATATATACATCATTAAGATATGTTGACATTTCAAATATTATTTCATTGCAAGAAAATTGGTTAATTTTTTGTTTCAACTTTACATATAGGTATCTTAAGAAGTTAAAAAATAATGTGCGTAATAAGGCAAGGGTTGAAGGTTCTATATGCAATGCACACTTGGTCGAAGAAGTTTCAGCTTTTGCCTCGCATTACTTTGAGGGTCACGTCCACACGAGGAGCCAAAATCTTGGTCGTAACGATGACGTATGTGTGGACGAAGGAGAACCTAATGACGGTAGAATATCAATTTTTAAAGGTATCGGCCGTTCATTTGGTGGGCAGAAGTCAAGAAATCTTAGCGATATGGAGTATAATGCAGCACATTATTACATCCTAATGAACTGTAGAGAAGTCGATCCATATATTGAGTAAGTGTATACTTCAATGCTTAATTGGAAATTTTAATTTAAATTACAATATACCACAATATTTAATTGCTAACATCAGTTTTCATCCTTTTCATCCCATAAGGATGTTTGTGATAGACAACGACAGATGAATCCCGACATCAGTCAAGTTGCAATTGGGCAGAAATTAGAAACGGAGTTTGCTTACTGGTTTTATGAATTTGTGAGTAGTATCACTCAATCAATTTCATAATGGCTTTTATTTTTTGAATTGGATGTGAATAGCTTATTAATTTATAGGTCAACGGTCCATGGTCCACAACCGACAATATTTTCATTAAATGTCTATCGCAATGGCCATTGAAGACCGTAACAACCTCTACTGGCTATTTTGTAAATGGGTACAAATTTCAGATTGAACGATTAGCAGCTTCAAGAGGCACGCAGAACTGGGGCGTGTGTGTAAAGGAGAAAGTGTTGGAGCAAATATGCAGGATTATTATGGAAAGTTAGTAGAGGTGGTTGAAGTTGAATATCCCGGTTGGCCTATGAAACGAACCGTATTGTTTCGTTGTGATTGGTTCGATCCGACAGTTCCTGTGGGCAAAAGGGTTCATAACGACTACAATTTGGTTGAAGTGAACCATCGACGAAGATTGCAGAAATATGACCCATTCATCCTTGCATCCCAAGCTCAGCAAGTCTTTTACTGCGGATATCCAAGTTTGCGCAACGACAAGCGAGATTGGTGGGCTGTTTCTAAAATCGTCCCACGTTCAACAATCGTATTAGAGGAGAGTTCATCAAGTCAATCAGCCGAGTGCCCTGCATTTCAAGAGGATGAGATGGAAATGCATGCAATTGAGGATGACACAAGGGCTCCTGAAACATCACTTAGAGATCCAAATGGTGATGTCCAAGAAATTGCGGATGCAAATGTTCGGTTTCCTTCCGATGATAATGAAACTGAATCGCAGTCCGATACGGCATCGGATGTTGAACCAACATTTCACGAAACAAATGACACCGATTAAACATAGAGGTTTTTTAAAATTTAACTTTTTTTTATAAGTGTTAAATTTTTACATAGTCAATCATTAATCGTAATTTAATTGTATGAATCTTTAGTATTTTCAGTATGACGGGCAGAGGTAGATCTACCGACGACAGACGGAGTGAGCAGGGACGTAGCCCTGCTGCATCAGATCACATGAGCTCGGAGATGGAGAGTTCGGATCTCCAGCAGTCGCACAGCCTTCGATCTCTCCAGCAGTATTACCATCCAGCCGATCGGCACATACCTCCGAGAGTTCTTCCACCATCGGCCGCACCGTACTTCGACTTGATGCTCAGGGCTGTAAGTATATACTAATTAAAAATATATGTTTATGTTTTTAAGTCAATTACTTATAAACATGCATTTTTTTAACAGATTTATTGAGCAGCATCATGTATCCAGCCACATCAGCGCCGTATTTCAGAGGCGTGCAGATCCCAGTGGCTACGATTGGCGCCACGTATCTCCAGCCACGAGGGAGTTTTATTTTTCTGAGTTTCAGGTAAACTTATTAAATACAATTTATCACTGATATAAAATTTCTTAATCTTAATAAATTCAGAAACTAACTATTTATTTTAATGCAGAAAAAGTTTACGTGGGATCCTGCCAGCCATGATGCCATTAGGGCAGCATGGGAGGCTCTGACGGGACGCCGATACTCCGACATGCTTCATCGTTGGAGGTCATCGGGTCAGCGTCCTGCGCACGTGCCAGAGGGTATTTGGCACGAGTGGCAGCAGGCCTGGCAGTCCGATGGCTGGCGCAGGAGGTCCGCATCAGCCAGCACGAACCGCCGATCTGAGAAGGGCGGTCCTGGCACGGGTCTCTCCCGCCATACTTCGGGCTCCATTTCGATTCAGGAGCACAGACGGCGTATGGTAAGAAAACATAAATATTTTAATTACTATTTAGTTATTTACAAATATTTGTATTAATATCATTTTTTTTATTGTTATAGTCTGAGCAGGAGGGCGGAGATCCTGGTGAGTTTCGTCTATTCAGGGCGACACACACCAGGAGGGACGGTTCCTGGGTCGACACGCGATCACGGGAGGTTGCGGTAAGAAATTAGATTTATGTAGTATCTGTTTAATTTCTAAAATTTTATTTCAAGAAATTTATTAACTCATTTATTGTTGATTTCATAATTTAAAGACACGAGTCGAGGAGCTTCGCTCCCAGGCATCGCAGGTCGACTCTACTGATGGGGAGACGCCCGTCGAACTCTCAGCAGAGGAGAGTCGACGTGTGTTTTTGGAGGCTGTTGGTGCCCAGCCGCGAGACCGCAGGGTCTATGGTCTGGGCACTAGAGCTTCTACATATTTTCCCCATCAGGCCTCCAGCTCGCGATTTCTGGTGATCTTCCTCCGAGCGTTTAGACGACCTTCGAGATCTATTGCAGAGGAGGTTCGGCAGGAGGTCGAGCAGGATTTCGAGGATCGTATGCGAGGCCGGGATCAGGAGATTGCAGACATGCGAGATGAGATGCATTATTTGCGGGATATGGTTAGCCGCTTGTCGCAGAGTCTCCAGCCTCCACAGCCTCCACGTGATCGCTCAGATTCTTGATGTATTTTTTTTCTTTTTTTGTTGTACATGAAAACTTCAAAATTTTAATATATGAATTATTTTTGGAAATTGAATGATTATTGTTTGGATCAATATGAGTGAAGAATGTTTCGATCAATATTTAAATGTAACGAAATTGTATTAACCGTTTTAATTTTTAATTTTTATTTTTTTTAAAAAAATTATTTAGCGATGCATTAGCGACTGCAATTGCATCGCTAATATTTTTAAAATATTATTATTAAATATTGCGACGCAATGACCTGGCATCGCAATAATTTAAAAAAAAATTAATAGCGACGCATTAGCGACTCAAATTGAGTCGCTATTATATCTAAAATATTTTTAATAAATATTGCGACGCAATGACCTTGCGTCGCAATATTTTAAAATTTTTTATTTGCGACGCATTAGCGACTCAAATTGCGTCGCTATTATATCAAAAATATTATTATTAAATATTGCGACGCAACTAAATGCGTCGCAATATTGCGACGCAATTGATTGCATCGCAATATTTAATAATAATTTTAAATATTAAATTTAATTTTAATTTAGCGACGCATTTGGATGCGTCGCAATATTGCGATGCAATGTTGCGTCGCAGAGAGTCGCAATATTGCGACGCAATTGCGACAAATGGATATTGCGACGGACATCTGAGCGACGCCGTCATTGCGTCGCTATTGCGTCGCAATAGCATGTTTAGCGACGCAATTGCGACGCATTTGGGCGTCGCAATATTTTATTTCTTTGTAGTGATTCATAAACGGCTAGTTTTAGAAGCATTCGTATCCATTTTTTAGAAAAAAGATATTTTTTCTTTTTTAACAATAAAAAATAGCTAGTTTACAAGGTATTCTCATCTATTACTTCAAAAGATCTATTTATCTTTCCAATAGGCAAAAACGACTCGTTTGCAAGATTATTTTGAATATTTAAAGACTTTCCAACCCCTATAATTACCACCAACTATTCTTTCTCGCCCCATATCAACTACTAAAATCTCCTAATATTTCTACAAACTCTCCAAAGTTCTCTTAATCTTCTTACAAGTTTTTCTAATATCTTTACAAGTTTTTCTAATTTCTTTACAAGCTTTTCTAATTAATTTTGTTACATGCTTTTCTTAACCTCTCCATAAGCTCTCTAGGGCCAGTGCTAGCTGCTCTCCCCTACCTTGTGAAATCTTTAAACTCAATATGAAGCAGATTGAATATGTTATTCTCTAATCATAGGGCTGATAATGACACACATAGTCCCAAACCAAAACTAATGTCATTAACACTAGTGTTGCTGCCTTGAACGTTAGGTTTAGAGCTAGAACTAAGATTTCTAATGTTTGGACAGGGGTGCCTTGAACGTTAGGTAAATTGGTGTTGTCCTTAAAACCAGACATTCAACGGCGGCACCATCCATGGCCTCGCCTCCGGTCTGCCACCGTTGCTCGCTCAGTTGGAAAAAGTAGTCAAACATCTATCATCGGTCGATATTTATGGCAATATCTGGATCATGTCCCATCTTCTTTCGCTTGCTATGACGTTCGGGGCCAGGTCAGGTGCAACCGCCTCCTTCGATAGTTCATTTTTTTTTTTGTACAGATTCATCAATAATTCAATCGAATGGGGATTGACAGGAATATTCCAGCACGACCCTCACGAGCGGGCAAGGTCATCGGGATCTCTCTTGTCTCCTTATTTATGCTGAAATCTGGATTACGTCCCGTTTTCTTTCGCTTGCTATGACGTTCGGGGCGAGGTAAGGCACAACCGTGTCCTTCGATGGTTCATTTTTTTGTACAGTTTCCCTCAGGAATTCTGTTGGATGAGGATTGACAGGGATAGTCCAGCATGATCCTCACTAGTGGGCTAATTAAGACGCTGGAATCTCTCGGCCCTGTATAATTAGAATTTATTCACGGGCAAATATTTCAGTTCCACCTGGTCCCATACTTTTCCCTCCCGTCCTTTCTTGGAAGCAGGTGAAAATTAAACATGGCAGCTACCATTTTATTTCTATTGCAAGTATTTAGTTTTAATATATGATGCAAATTTTGCTGGACGACGCCTCCCTTGTCAAGCACTGCCCTTGATTTCCATCCCGTTTTCCAAGGCTATTTTGGAAACCATGTAAAATGAACAGCTGAACCGTACAGCGTACGTGTGCTTGCTAAGCTCAAAATCAGATATTCAAGTTTTTTCTGAAATATTTATTATTTGTCAAATAAAATTATTTTGACCTCACAATGAGCTGTAACAAAATGCCAGTCGTCTAGGATCCACTAGAGAAAAACAGCCAGCCGGAGCAGGTGTCACTGAAAACCAACCTTTCGTAAAGAGGGAGGAAGAGACATCAAATCCACAGACAAAAGAAAGTAGATTCCTCGTTTGTAGCGTGAAGAGAAGAGAGGGCAAGAGATAAACAAGGAAAAGGGAGAAAAGGATGGTATTACTACATCGAATATTGTCTTCCGAATGAAGACGGGATTCAGTCCTTTCACGGATAACGACTTGGCTGAGAATGTAGCACACGAACAGATTGATCCCATCAAACTCAAAGTTTTGGGCATTCCCACTAGCATCAAAATCGAGATGTTTACTGTTGGACCGAATCGTTTATAGAATTTAAGATAAATTTTAATGTAAAATAAATATGATTTATCCGTTATTTAAAATAGATAAAGGTCAATTTAAAAAAATCTATAAAAAAAGGACTCAAGAAAATCTATACAAAGATATGCCTCCATCGACTGATACAACGCATAAGAGATGCATGTCCTTTGAAAAAGAAAATCTCTTCAAAGCACAAGAAATCTATAATAGTCATTTCAAAAATTAGCAATGCTTACTTTTAATTTTTAAAGTATGCTCATCATATATCTATGCTGTATGTTCATGCATTTATTTGTAATAGCCATATTACACCATAAACATATAGGCATCACCTTCTAGAAATATCTAGAAGGTTTAGCATTGATATATACAATATTAAACTCTCATTTTAAAACTCATATTTTTATTAAATTTATCTGTTTTATACCAGATTTATTTTACTATCATGCATGCATGTTCGCATGTGTTTGTTTAGAAAAATCATTAGAAAAGCTTTTCATCGCAATATTTTTTTTTCTTGTATGGGATTTTGAAATTGGAGTAAAAAAATGCCAAAAAAAATTCAAAAAAATAATGGACGACACAAATGCGTGGGACGTCATGCCAAGCCATGCTGCCAGACCATTGGTTGGGCAAGGCTGCATTCTGTGTTGTGCGGACCTCACTTTAGGCTCTACATGCGCAAAGCTTGGCCCGCACTACTACGCAGGTGTGCTGAGTTCAGCCTGTTCCTAGCTGAGCTACGCCTTGGGAGATGGCCCATTATGCCTGGCCTGTCCGATTTCGAGGCCGGCTCGTGTCTTCGAAGGTTGCACGGCAAGCTTAGGCAACCTAGAGAGAGATAGAGAGAGAGAGAGGGGGACAGAAAGGGTGTTGGTTTGTGGGATAAGAAAGTCTTGCTGCATCATGCTCGATGATTGGCATGCGTCATGTCCATATGAGCATGCTGCCAATCATCAGAGGGCACCGCCTCCAATGTAGTAAGACTCTCCTATGGGATATGTCACTGTTGTTGCTTCTGATTCTCCCAACCAAAGTATGTTGGCTCTTGTTGTGTGGTCTATAAAATGAGCATGGCTAGCCCAAGGCCCTAGCAACCCAAATCAAAGAAGCTCTTGGCTCTTCCATTCACCTGAGCTATTATTGTGCCTAGCATCTTAGCATGATTATTACATTATTGATAATCTTAATAATACTTGCATGTTGTGGTGCATGTATGTGTATAAAATTTTATTTGTTATTTCTTGTTGACGAAGGAACTAGCATGATACCTAATTATAAGCATGATATGAGCAAGATATGATTAATTTCTTTACTGGTCAGATGTGAAATAGTATACAATGTTCAATCTTGATTGTAATGGCAAATATACATTGTATTATGATTTATTGATTATAGGCTAGATTTGGATCATAACATGTGTTAGGATATTATCATTATGAATGAAAAATCTAATGAGTTGCTTCAAAAGGTGTGAAAATCTGGAGTGATGAAAGAAGTAAAATTCTATCTGAAATAAAATTCATGACTATTATGAGAGCACTTTATTTGATGAGCATCATGTTTTAACTTCGATGATTCTCTGCATTTTATTTGGTAGCAAACAATAGAGTTGAACAATCCTTTGCTTCTCTGCACAATCATTGTACTCGTATCTTTTGGCATGCAAGGTTGAAAAGCTTTGATGCTAATCAATAAGATTTTATGGTTGATTAGCCGTTTCTAATAATGAACATTATGTTAGATTGTTCATAAATGTAAAAATGATTAAATGATTAGTTGAATTTAGTCTTATATATGTTTGTACTTCATACTCCATTTTGTAGAAAATTGAATTCATGTATATAAATATTGTTTCTCAAATTGAATTTATTACATGTATATATATATATATATATATGTATGTATACATGTTGGAATGTTTATGTATTTGTCATGCTATTTAATATTCGATATAATTTACTCAAGTAACCGATGAAATGACATTTATTGCATCAAAGATGATCGTGAACCATGTGAACTTTTGATTTTGAGCCTTCCATCAAATCATCATTGATTTAGTTGAAATTTGCAATAAATAATGATACATGCTAAAAACCATGGGCAAGCTAGAGAAGAAGATCCATTATAAAATAATAAATATCCAAATATCAAAGTCCTTTGCCTGGACTTGAGAAACAATCACAAAAGAATAATAGGGATATAAGAATTACATCACCAAGATACGGTTTCCTGCATTATCTCCTTATTTTCTTTCCTTCTTTTCTTCTTCTTCTCTTGGAATCCACCGCTCAGAAGAAGGATGACGCTTTGCTGCGCTCCCAAAGCTCCCTCACGAATTCCAGAAAGTCTCCTTTTCCTTCACAATTTTTCACGACACTTTTTTTTTTTGTTTTCTCACCTAACGGCTAACCATCTAAAACCAAAAGAGAATAAAAGGAAAGATATATATGTGATATAGAGAGGCGCTCCCTTTTAGCCCTATTGGGCTGAATAAATGGGCCATGGGCCCAACAACCTCTCCCTTCAGCCCATAAGGGAGCATGTCTCATGCTTCCTTAGTATGAAATCATGCCGACCAGCTATCGACATATCTCTTGCCTTTCTTTTGATAAGGTCTTTGTCAACATGTCTGCCCCATTTTCATCTGTGTGAATTTTCTAAATCTGCAACTGCTTCTCTTCAAACACATTTCGAATCCAATGGTATCTGACATCATCCTTTGACTTGGAATGAAAAGTTGGGTTCTTGAACAAGTGGATGGCACTTTGACAGTCACAATGTACCATATAATTTTTTTTTTCAACCCCAATTCATGTAAGAATTCTTTCATCCACAGCATCTCCTTACAGACCTCGGTAGCAGCAATGTATTCTGCCTCTATGATGGAGAGAGCTACACACCTTTGCAATCTGAATTGCCATGACATAGCTCTCCCTGCAAAAGTAAGTATGAAACCTAATGTAAACTTTCTTGTATCAATATCTCTCACCATATCTGCATTTGTGTAACCAATCAGCACATGTGAACCACCCCCAAAGCTTAAACAAACTTTAGAGCTTCCTCTGAGATATCTGAAGATCCACTTCACTGCTGCCCAATGCTCTTTTTTTGGATTTGCAAGAAATTTGCTAGCAACACCCACTGCATATGCGATGTCTGGCCTTGTACATACCATCGCGTACATCAAACTTTCGACTGTTGAAGTGTAAGGAACCTTCTTCATTTTTTTCTTCTCCTCATCACTTGAAGGACTCTACTCTGAGGATAACCTGAAGTGACCTACAAGAGGAGAATCAACTGGTTTTGCATTGCTCATACTAAACCTATCCAATACCTTCTCAATATACTTTTCCTATGACAACCATATTTTCTTGGTTCTTCTATCACATAAAATCTGCATACCCAGTATTTGCTTTGCTGGTCACATATCCTTCATTGCAAATGACTGGCTCAGCTCCTTCTTCAACCTGTCATTCATAGACATATCTTTTCCAAGGATAAGCATGCCATCAACATAAAGTAGGAGTATGATAAAATCATCACTAAACCAGTTGATATACACACAATAATCTGAAGCCAATCTTTTGTATCCATTTTCAGCCATAAATAAATTAAATTTCTTGTACCACTGTCTTGGAGCTTGTTTCAGCCCATACAAGCTTTTTTTCAATCTGCAGACAATATTTTTTTTACCTTTGACTATGAAGCCTTTTGGTTGCTCCATATAGATTTTCTCTTCCAAATCACCATTAAGAAAAGTTATCTTCACATCTAACTACTCAACCTCCAAGTCTAGACTAGCAGCAATACTTAGAGCAACACGAATTGAAGATATTTTAACAACAGGAAAAAAAATCTCTTCAAAGTCAATACCTTTCTTTTGACCAAAGCCTTTCACAACCAGTTTAGCCTTGTACTTTGGTTGAGAACACTGCTGTTGTCTTTAACCTGAAAACCTACTTGTTCTTTAAAGCATTCCTTCCTTTTGATAGTTTCACTAAATCATATGTGTGGTTCTTCTGTAAGGCATCCATTTCTTCCTGCATACTTACTAACCACTCCTTTTTTTGCTTACTTTCAACTGCCTCCTGGTAACATTCTGGTTCACCTGCATCAGTAAGCATTATATATTCATATGTAGAATACCTTTTGGAAGGTTAACGTTGTTCAGTAGATCTTCTCAGCAGAGACTCTATAGGAGGTTGCTCCTGATCTTCTTTCTGCTCAACATGTCCTACAGATGAGTTAACATCTACTCCTGCACTATTTTCTTGCACATCTCCCCCATCACCCTGACATATTGGAGGAGTAACTGGGTCACAGTCTGCCAATCCTCCTGCAGAAGACTTGACTAGCAACTCCTTAAAGTCTTGAAGGGTTTGATCTTCAAAAAATACAATATCTCTGCTTCTGAACACCTTCTGCTTTTCTAGATCCCAAAGTCTATAACCAAACTCATCATGTGAGTAACCAAGTAAAGCACATTCTTTTGTCTTACCATCCAGCTTGGGACTCTCAATGTCTGGAACATATGCAAATGCACGGCAACCAAACACTCTCAAATGCTTATAAGAGACATCTTTCCCTAACCATACACGCTCTGCAACATCACCATCAAGAGCTGTACATGGTGACAAGTTTATTACATCAACTATTGTCTTTTAGGTAACTTGGACTGTGAAAGCATACATCTGATCTTTTCTATGATGGTGCGATTCATCCTCTCTGCAATTGTATTATGCTGAGGAGTACCAGGTACTGTCATCTCATGTTGAATGTCATGTGACCTGCAATAATCATCAAATAATCTTGTGTACTCACCACCATTATCTGACCTTATGCATTTCAATTTCTTTCCCATCTCTCTTTCAACTCTGGCATGAAACTCTTTGAAGACATTAATAACCTGATCTTTGGTCTTTAAACCATAGAACCAAACTTTTTTGAAAAAAATCATATATAAAAGTGACAAAATAAAGTGCACCATTGATACGTGGAACATTAACATATCCACCAGGAGTTTTTGTCCTCAGAGGACTACAAACATCTGTATAGACATGATCCAAAATATGTATTTTTCTAGACAAAGCAGGACTAGCAAAAGAAACTCTATGTTGCTTGCCAACCAAACAATCAACACATGGGTTCAGATGTACACCTTTGAAGTCTAGTAGAACTTCTCCCTTGAAAAGAACATGTAGTCTCTTCTCATTTATGTGTCCCAGTCGTTTATGCCACAACTTCATGATGAAATCTTTCTCTGTAGCATTCTACTGTTCACCATAAGCTTTAGCCTGCAACCTGTACAAAGTGTGGCATTTCTTCCCACTGGCTACAACAAGTGAACCTTTACTGAGCTTCCATTGCCCTTTGTGAAATCTGCTATCTAAGACTTCATCATCAAGTCTTTCAACTGAGATTAAATTTAGCCTCAAATCAGTCATATGCCTTACATCCTTGAGTACTAACTTACAACCAAGATTGATCTTCATGTGGATGTCACCCATGCCAATGATGTCTGCTGTGCCTTGATTTTTCATCTTGATAATACCAAAATTTGTAGTCCTATAAGTAAAAACTCCCTTCATGGTGTAGCATGATAAGAAGCACCTGTGTTAATCACCCACTCATGATTCTGACACTCACATAAGAAGATACCATCAGAAGTAGACAAAATCAAATAATCATCACTCTGCACTATAGCTGTGCTATTATTTTTTGACTCTGTATCCTTCACTTTTTTTTTTCTTTTTCTTACTCTTCTTAGGCTTCTTGCACTGATTCTTGTAGTACCCTTTCTCACCATAGTTGTAGCAAGTAATATCTTTTCTTGACCTTGATTTGCCTCTACCCTTGTATGAATTATCTCTATTTCTAGACTTTGATCGTCCTCTATTCTCTAAGATAAGTGCATGTGAATCAATCTGAGAAGTTGCTGAATTCTTTCTCCTCAACTCCTCATTCAACAAATTGCTTGTAACTTGACTCATGGTGACAACACCGTCTGGTGTAGAATTACTGAGGGAAACCACCAGTGTCTCCCAACTTTCTGGCAATGAACTAAGAAGTAATAATGCTTGCAACTCATCATCAAGAGACATTTTCATAGAGGATAACTGGTTATGAATACTCTGCATTTCATTCAAATGCTCAGTAATAGAAGCACTCTCTTTATATTTCAGATTCACTAGTTTTTTTATCAAGAAAGCCTTGTTACCAACTGTTTTTCTCTCATAGAGACTTTCTAACTTTTTCCAAAGAGAGTTTGCAGAAGTCTCAGTGAAAACATGGTGAAAGACACTATCATCCAACCACTGCCGAATAAAACCGACTGCTTTCCGATCTAACATGATCCAAGCATCATCTGTCATTGTAACAGGCTTCGCTTTGACCCCTTCCAAATGTCCATATAGATCCTTGCAATACATGAGGTCCTCCATTTTTTGTTTCCATATCATCCAATTATTTTCGTTCAGACTGATCATGCAGGAAATATTACCGGCCTCCATGCTCACAAATAAAAATTTATAGGATCTGATACCAGCTGATGAAAAAGAATCAGTATACGAGCAAATACTAGTAGACCATAATACGCAGCGAAATAATAAATAAAATGTGCAAACCACACAATCACAGAAACACTAAGATTTACGTAAAAAATCCCTCCAAGATAAAGGAAAAAAATCACGGGTAAGCCAGAGAAGAAGATCCACTATAAAATAATAAATATCCAAATCTCAAAGTCCTTTGCCTGGACTTGAAAAACAATCATAAGAGAATAATAGGGATATAATGATTACATCACCAAGATACAGTTTTCTACGTTATCTCCTTATTTTCTTCCCTTCTCTTCTTCTTCTTCTCTTAGAATCTACCGCTCAGAAGAAGGATGATGCTTTGCTGCGCTTCCAAAGCTCCCTCACAAATTTCTAGGAAGTCCCTCCAGAAAGTCTCCTTTTCCTTCACAATTTTCCATGGCAATTTTTTTTTTTTTTTTTGTTTTCTCACCTAACGGCTAACCTTCTAAAGCCAAAATAGAATAAAAGGAAAGATATATATGTGATAAATAGAGGCACTCCCTTTTAGCCCTAATGGACTGAATAAATGGGCCATGAGCCCAACAGCTCGATGATTGGCATGCGTCATGTCCACATGAGCATGCTGCCAATCATCGGAGGGCGGTGCAGCTGCACCACCTCCAATGTAGTAAGACTCTCCTGTGGGATATATGTCACTGTTGGCTGCACCGCCTCCAATGTAGTAAGACTCTCCTGTGGGATATGTCACTGATGTTGCTTCTGATTCTCCCAACCAAAGTATGTTGGCTCTTATTGTGTGGTCTATAAAATGAGCATGGCTAGCCAAAGGCCCTAGCAACCCAAATCAAAGAAGCTCTTAGCTCTTCTATTCACCTGAGCTATTCTTGTGCCTAACATCTCAGCATGATTATTACATTATTGATAATCTTAATAATACTTGCATGTTGTGGTGTATGTGCGTGTATAAAATTTTATTTGTTATTTCTTGTTGATGAAGGAACTAGCATGATACCTTAGTATAAGCATGATATGAGCAAGATATGATTAATTTCTTTACTGGTTAGATGTGAAATAGTATACAATGTTCAATCTTGATTGTAATGGCAAATATACATTGTATTATGATTTATTGATTATAGGCTAGATTTGGATCATAACACGTGTTAGGATATTATCATTATGAATGAAAAATCTAATGAGTTGCTTCAAAAGGTGTGAAAATATGGAATGATGAAAGAAGTAAAATTCTATCTGAAACAAAATTCATGACTATTATGAGAGCACTTTATTTGGTGAGCATCATGTTTTAACTTCGATGACTCTCTGCATTTTATTTGGTAGCAAACAATAGAGTTGAACAATCCTTTGCTCTCTGCACAATCATTGTACTCGTATCTTTTGGCATGCAAGGTCGAAAAGCTTTGATGCTAATCAATAAGATTTTATGGTTGATTAGCCGTTTCTAATAATGAACATTATGTTAGGTTGTTCATAAATGTAAAAATGATTAAATGATTCGGTAAATTTAGTCTTATATATGTTTGTACTTCATACTCCATTTTGTAGAAAATTGAATTCATGTATATAAATATTGTTTCTCAAATTGAATTTGTATATATATATATATATGTATGTATAATGTTTATGTATTTGTCATGCTATTTAATATTCGATATAATTTACTCAAGTAACCAATGAAATGACATTTATTGCATCAAAGATGATTGTGAACCGTGTGAACTTTTGATTTTGAGCCTTCCATCAAATCATCATTGATTTAGTTGAAATTTGCAATAAATAATGATACATGCTAAAAATAAAGTGTAGTATTAATTTCGCATTATCACATCTATGTGTAGTCGCAAAAAGGAACAAGAGGGGATAAATTAAACAATAAAAATTTTGATATTTAGTTTTGAAAAATTCCTTGACAAACAAGAGGTTTTTAGGTTCTTCAAATCTTTTGAACCATGCCATCACTGACTAAGCTAATCTTTCAAGCCTAGAAACTCTTCCAAACCCTCAATTAAAATACTTCCTTTTGCCACACCTCATTTTTGACCCAATCCTAACCTGATTCAGCGTTGCAATACGGTCGCATACTCTTTGTGTATATATATATATATATATATATATATATATATATATATGTGTGTGCATGCGTTTGTGTATATATATCCTTGTATTGATTAGCGTACAAAAAGATATGGGTTTTTAAAATCTTACGTACAATAATGTCAAAAAAATATCAAAAAATGGATGATGTGAATGCGTGCGACGTTATGCCAACCCATGCTATCGGGCCGCTAGTCGGCCAAGCCAGCATGCTATTTGGGCCAAGCTCAATTCAGGCCCTACATGCCCAAAGCTTGGCCTGCAATACGTAGGCGCTTTTTTTTTGACTAATTTGTTAGTCAATAAAATAATTAATAAAGTATAAAGTCGCTGATGAAATCTATAATTTGATATATTTGGCTAGCAACAATTAGGTTCTTGTAACTAGCAATTTTTTTAATGCCCTAATTGCTGCTGTAGTCATGTTTACCTTATTATTAATTTATTATGTATATTACTCTAGCTTGATTGATAAGATCTATTGATCCAAATATTAATTTTGATGAATAACAAAAATCACATGAGTATATTCCTTTTGTCACTAATGATTTTAATTAAGTGTTTTAGAGATTTAAACCATTAATCAATCAAAATCCAAGGAAAATAAATCATTAATCAATCAAAATCCAAGAAAAATCGAGCTTGATCTTGAGTCTCGATCTAAGTGTCATGTTCAGCTCTTGGAGTTGACTCACACAATTGAGGAGCCGACGATGGATGTTTCGCATGCTCTTGCACTTTCGGCACGAACTCGAGTCAACTACACAATAGCTCCAGTCGACTCAAACAGAGAAACGGAGACTTGCAACTTTGGCATCCTGCTCGAGTCGACTCCTGCACAAATTCAAGCCGACCCCTAAAAATCAAGAGACTTGGAGGTTATGTCAAACCTTCTATAAAGGTCTAAACTTAAACTCTAGAACTATGCTCAAGTCGATGTGTCAGGACGACTTTATGCAGAAACTATCCATGAAGCCTGACAATTTCTAAAAGATTTAGTAGAAAAGAGCCTACAATGAGAGAAAGCTAAGGAATCTGAACCGACACCATCAAGAGGTGGTATGCACCAATTCTCTCCATCTATAGCTAAAGAAGCTAAGATGACATCTCTGATTCATAGGATAGAAGCCTTGGAACTCAAGGGACAGTGTTGACCCACCTATTGATTTTGATGATTAACAAAAGCCATGAGTATATTTCTTGTGTTACTAATGAAATTAACAAGTGTTTCAGGAACTTAGAAAGGTTAAGTTATTCGAATGATATACAAAATTAAGTTTGAATCAATTTTTTAATGAAAAATATTTAAGTTCAAACTTGGAGCTGACACCCACTTTGTTTGGAGCCGACCCCAGGGCGTATCAGAACAGTTCAATTGTTTTGGCATGGTTCAAAGTCGACACATGAAATCCTAGAGCCGACTCTAACCTGAGACACAGAGAAGAGCTTTCTGCGTCAGTTTTTGGAGCCGACACCTTGAGTTTCAGAGCCGACACCTGAAGTTTCGGAGCCGACACTTGAAAATCTTTGAGCTGACTCTAACCTGAGAATAGAGAGTGTATTTTTAGGACATCGTTAGAGTCGACACCCTCAGAACTTAGAGCCGACTCCAGAACGTGTCGAGCCGACACCACAGTTTCTCGGAGTTGACTCCCTAACGGACATTTTGTTACTATTTTTGGAAACCCGACTTGGATCCGACACATGAAAAGTTGGAGCTTACTCCAACCTGTCAGGAACGAAATTTCAAATCTATCAGAACGGATTCCAAAGGTAACATTTCTTCACCTAACCCCCAACGGATCTATTTCTTTGCGTGAGGAAACAATCCAAGTACTTTGTAATGACTATATTTCACCTAATCTTGGATTATGGAGGATTATAAAAAGGCATCATCCGTTTCAAAAATAGAGAACAAAAAATAGAGAAAAATAGAGATAAGAAAATCGAAAAGAAAAAGAGAGAAATCATCTAGTTTTTAAAAGTGGAAAATCTCTGTGCTCAAGGCCATCAATAGAAAAGATATAGAAGAGAAATCCAAAGGAGTTCCAAAATCAAATCCGAAGGATTTCCACCGATTTGAAGGAGAAGAGCTTGAGCCCTAAATTTTTAACTTCTCTTCAACGAGCTTCGTTCAAGAATCAAAGTTCAAATACTGTTAGCCGATTCAGAAGAGAAGAGAAAAGAAGAAAAGCTCAACTTCAAATCGCTTCAAAAATAGGCTTTTCTATTCTTATTTATTTACATTGTATATTTGCTCATTTGAGGAGCTTTAAATTGCTGTAAACTTATATTTGAATTGCTTGTGGTCTAATTCAATCAGGGGATTAAATTAGTTGAGGTAGTTGACCTCAGGTAAGCTAAGTGTAGCTTACGTTGGATTGTGTGCTGGTAAACCCATGAAAACCGGCTGGGTTCGTTGTGACCCCGTGTAAAATAACAAGTTCGAGTTATGATCTTGCAAATCAACTCAGCTGTAATCAGGGTGATTATAGTGTGAACCCAAGAGTTTCTTGGGAGTGGACGTAGGTGTGGGATACACCGAACCACTATAAACATTCTTGTGTTTGTCGTGCTTATTACTCTCTCTCTCTCATCTATATGTGTTTATTATTTACTGCATCACTTCACTTGTGCACATTAACTTAGTGGAATTGGTTTTTAATTGTTAAATTTTTTAAAGAACCCAATTCACCTCCCCTCTTAGGTTGCCATCTGGGTCAACAATTGGTATCAGAGCTTGTGCTCATTTCGGTTTGATTTAACGATCAAGAGCTAAAGATCCAAATGGCAGCTCAAGCTGGATCATCATTTTCTGAAGGTCAATCCACAAATCAACCTCCTTTGTTTAGTGGCACAAATTATTCATATTGGAAAGCTAGAATGAGAATTTTTATTCAAGCTTTAGATTATGAATTATGGAGTATCATTATTAATGGTCCTAACACTTCCACACACATTGTTGACGGATCTATGTTCCTAAGCCCGAAAGGGACTGGAATGAAAATGATAGGAAAATGGCTCAGCTCAACGCCAAAGCCATGAATGTCCTATACTATTCTTTGGATGCAAATGAATTCAACAGAATATCCATTTGCATTTCAGCCAAAGAAATATGGGATAGGTTGGAAGTTACTCATGAGGGTACCAATCAAGTTAAGGAATCTAAAATCAATATTCTAGTGCACAAATATGAACTATTTAGCATGGAACAAAATGAGTCAATCACATGCATTTACACTAGATTCACTGATATTGTAAATTGTTTGAAGAGTCTTGGTAAGACTTATACTAACTCTGAATTAGTGCGCAAAATTCTTAGGTCTCTTCCAAGATCATGGGAAGCCAAAGTGACAGCAATCCAAGAAGCCAAAGACTTGAACATCTTACCTTTGGAGGAGCTACTTGGATCCCTAATGACCCATGAGCTTACAATGAAACAACATCAAGAGGAAGAGGTAAAAAGAAGAGAACAATTGCACTCAAGGTTGCAGAAGATGAAAAGAGCAGTAGTGAAGATGATGATGAGACATCTCTCCTTGCTAGAAAATTTAAGAAATTTATGCAAAGAATGAGACCCTTTCACAAGAGAAAGTCTGGAATAAAAATGAAGGAGAAAGATAAAGAGAAAAGGATAAGAATAAGGATAAGGATCCCTTAATATGTTATGAATGTAAGAAGCCGAAACATTTTAGATCTGAATGTCCACAATTAAAGAAGGGATACAAGAAAAAGAAGAAAGCCTAAGTTGCAACTTGGAGTGATAGTGAAGAGTCTTCATCCGAAGAAGAACAAAAAGAGGTTGCCAACATTTGCTTCATGGCGAACGCCGATAATGAGGTAAATTTCGAAACTCCCAATGTTGATTTCACTTTTGATGAGTTATATGATGCTTTCAATGAATTAATTAGTGATTTCAAGATTTTGAGAAACAAGAATAAATCATTAAAAACTGAAAATTTAGATCTTCTCAAAATAAAAAATGAACTTGTTTTTAAGATCAAAAGTTTGAAATCTGAAAAAGAAGACATATTGAAGGAAAAAGAATCAATTTCTAATGAAAATCTTAATTTAAAGAAAGAAGTTGATAAGTATAAAAATATTATTGATAAATTTTACAAATAGCTTGAAAAAACTTAATTGACTATGAACAACCAAAGAGCTATTTTTGATAAAGCTGGTTTAGGATATAGACCACGTATGAAACAAAAATATGTCAACATTTCTTTGTAAAGAAAAATGATATTTCATGTTATCATTGTAACAAAAAGGGACATAAATCTGATGAATGTGATTTCAAAATATCTTTAAATCATAAAGGCAAGAAAGTATGGGTTCTAAAAGGAACAATTTTTATTGCTACTAACCATGAAGAACCCAAGAAGGCTTGAGTACCTAAACATAAGATTTGATTGTCTTGTAGGAGTCTCTTGCGGCCAAAGGATCAAAAAGAAAATGGTATCTTGATAGTGGCTGCTCAAGACACATGACATGTGACAAAGAGCAATTCATCACCCTTGAAATCAAAAGAGGAGTTGTAACTTTGGAGATAATGACAAAGGCCAAATTATGGGCTTTGGTAAAATTCAAATCACTCCCTTCACTTTTATTGAAAATGTTTTGTATGTAGATGGGTTAAAGCATAATTTGATTAGCATTAGCCAACTGTGTGATAAAGGTTTCAAAGTTTCTTTTGAAGCTTCTATTTGCACGGTATCAAATTTCATTGACAATAGCATTATATTTATTGAAAATAGAAATGACAATGTATACTTAATTGATTTAGATAATTTGTCTACTAGTAATCATTTGTTGAGAAATTTGGGAAATTGTATTTACCCCAACTTTATTGATTTTGATGATTTCCAAAAGCCATGAGTATTTTAAAGGAAATAATGAGTTTATTAATCAAAAACCTTGAGCTTATTCAAATGAATGCAATGGACTCTCAATGTTTAAATTCACTATGTTTTGAATCAATTTGAAAAAGAAGTTTCAAGCTCTATATTTAAAGATTTCAAAAAGGAATTTTACATGTTATATTTCAATCATTGATTTCTTGAAACATGTCTTGAATCCATGCTTAATGTCATATTTATTGTATTCAAGTCAAAATATTATTTAAAATTATTCTGGGACGAATTTCAAAGTCAATCAGAAAAATATCTAATTTTTGATACGTTCCGAAGCCGACTCTAGAGTTTCAGAGTTGACTCCTGTAAGCCACAGAGATTTCTGACTTTCTTGAGTCGACCCTTAGATTTCAAGAGTCGACCCTGACTCTGTGCGAGCCGACTCCTGTCTGTGCGAGTCGACTCCGCTCAAACAACAGAAACCATGTTTTTTGAGCACTTCTCGAGTCGACTCCCTATTTTCTTCGAGTCAACTCCCGACTATCAGGAGCCGACACTTTGGTTTTTCGCGAGTAGACCCTCTAACGTTTAAAATGTTTCTATTTTTAGTAATCGACTTCGAGCCGACTCCCACAGTGCTCGAGTCGACTCCACGAAATCTGGGCGCGATTTTTCACGATGACACATCAGCCCCAACGGTAAGATTTTCAAATAACGGCTATATTTCTGTATTTCTAACGGATATATTTTTGCAGAATCTATATATAGAGGAGCTCTTTTCAAATAAAATTAAGAAATAGAGTGGTGAAAAGAGAGAAAAGAAAATCTTTCAAAAAGAGGGAAAAACAGAGCTTTATTGGAAAAATCATTTGAGTCAAGAAAAGATATTCAAAAGGAGTGAAATCAAAGCGAGATTCGTGTGCTCCTGAGCTATAATCTACAAAAAGTTCAAGAGGAGATCCCAAAGCAACCAAGAGCAATATCAAGATCTTCCAACCTAGAAGAAAAAGAAGAAAAGCTTCAATCAACGTCCAAAAGCCTCAAAGCTGGGAGAATCTGTGCTGAGGCCTGATTCCACACTTCAAAGGAGTTGGAAAAGAGAAGCAAAGAAGCCAAGCCTGCATTCAAGCATATTTAATCAGGCTTTTCTAAACCTAAGCTTTATCTTGTTTATTCTGCTCTAGAGGAGCTGTTTGTATTTAAAACTCTGATTTATTTCTTGTGTACTGATTCAATCAGTGGGTTGAATCAGTGGAGGTAGTTGTACCTCATTGTAAGCTTGGGATAGCTTACGTTTTGGGTTCATTGTGATCCCGTTAAAAACAATGAGTTGGGTTTTGTGCTGAGCCCATGTAAAACCAGCTGGGTTCGTTGTGATCCGGGAAAACAACAAGTTTGAGTTGTGAGCTTGTAAAACAACTCGGCTAATCTAGGAGATTATAGTGGTGACCCAAGTGAATCTTGGGAGTGGACGTAGGTGCTGGTTGCACCGAACCACTATAAAAATCTTGTATTTGCCGTGCTTATTTGTCTCTCACTCTATCTCTCTTATATTTCTGTTTGTGCATTGTTTATAAGTTAATTTCTCTCACTTGCACATCTTGAATTAATTTGTTCAAAACATTTCTAAAAGTCTTAAATTTTTAAGAACCCAATTCACCCCCCCCCCTCTTGGGTTGCCATCTGGGCCAACAATTGGTATCAGAGCAAGTGCTCATTTAGAATTTGATCTCACGATCAAGGGCTAAAGATCCTTATGGCAACACAAAGTGGTTCATGTTTTGCTGAAGGTCATTCTACGAATAGACCTCCTTTATTTAATGGAACCAACTATTCATATTGGAAAGCTAGAATGAGAATATTCATTCAAGCTTCTGATATGAATTGTGGGGAGTAATAATAAATGGACCTAGTACACCCACACACTTAGTAGATGGCACTATTGTTCCTAAGCCCGAAAGGGATTGGAATGAAATGATAGGAAATGGCACAACTAAATGCTAAAGCCATTAATTTTGTATTGTTCCTTGATCTAATGAATTCAACCGAATCTCAACATGTAATTCCGCAAAAGAAATTTGGGATAGGTTGGAAATAACACATGAAGGAACAAACCAAGTAAAAGAATCAAAGATAAATATTTTGTTCATAAATATGAATTATTTACCATGGAACAAAATGAAACCATCACATGCATGTTCACTAGATTCACTGATATTGTGAATGGTTTGAAGAGTCTTGGAAAAGTTTATACTAACTCTGAATTGTTCGTAAAATTCTTAGGTCACTTCCAAGACTGGGAAGCCAAGGTGACAGCCATACAAGAAGCCAAAGATCTGAACATCCTACCTTGGAAGAGCTTCTTGGATCGCTGATGACCATGAGCTTCAAAAACAACATGTCAATGAGGATGAGTCAAAAAGAAGAAGACATCGCCCTCAAGGCTGCAAAAGTTGAAGATAGCAGCAGCGATGATGAAGGATGATGATGATGAGACTGCCCTCCTTGCAAGAAATTCAAGAAATTTATGCAAAGAAGGAGGCCCTTCCACAAGAAATTATCAAAATGGAAGGAGAAAAAGAAAGAAAAAGAGGAAAGGACAAGAGAGAAGACCCTTAGTATGTTATGAATGTAAAAAGCCAAGGCATTTTAGATATGACTGTCCTTTAATTAAGAAGGCTATAAGAAAAAGAAAAAGGCCTACATGGCAACTTGGACTGATAGTGAAGAGTCTTCTTCCGAAGAAGAAGAACAAAAAGAAGTTGCAAATGTTTGCTTCATGGCGGACGACAATGAGAGGTAAGTACCGAAACCCCCGATGATGATTTACTTTTGATGAATTTTGAAGCTTTCAATGAATTGATGATTGATTTCAAGATTTGAAAAAGAAACAAAATCTTTGAAAACTGAAAACTTAAATTTAATTAATGAGAAAAATGAATTAAATTTGTAGTTAAAGATTTAAAAGATAAAATGGAAACAATTCTTAATGAAAAGAATGATTGTTTCATAAGATTGATTTGATAAAATCTGAAAATAAAATCTAATTAAAGAAAAAGAATCAATCTCTAATGAAAATGATTTTCTTAAGAAAGATGTTAAAAAGTATAAAGATTGTTGAGAAATTTACTCTAAGCTCAACTAAACTAAATATGATTTTAGATAGTCAAAAAGCAGTTTTTGACAAAGCAGGTTTAGGATATAACACATTAAGAAAACAAAATCATTGAAAAATTTTTGTAAAAGCTAACCAAAGTAATATTACTTGTTTTAAATGTAATAAAAAAGGACATAAATCTTTTGAATGCAAAACAATAAGTAATAAAAAAATTAAACTAAAGGAAAGAAAATATGGGTTCCGAAAGGAACAATTTTTATTGCTACTAACCATGAAGGACCCAAGAAAGCTTGGGTACCTAAACATAAAGTTTAAATTATGTTGCAGGAATGTCTTGTAGGCCAAAAGATCAAAGAAAAAGTGGTATCTTGATAGTGGCTGCTCAAGACATATGACGGGTGACAAAGATGAATTCATCACCCTGGAAGAAAAGAAAGGTGGAGTTGTTACGTTTGGCGATAATGGTAAAGGTCAAATTATGGGCCTTGGTAAAATTCGTATAACTCCATCTACTTTATTGATAATGTACTTTATGTTGATGGTTTGAAGCATAATCTAATTAGTATAAGCCAATTATGTGATAAAAACTTTAAAGTTTCATTTAAATCTTCTCTGCACTGTAACTAATTCTATTGATAATAGCATTGTATTTACTGGTTATAGACATGGCAATGTTTACTTGGTTGATCTAGATAAATTATCTTGAGTGATCATTGCTTAATTGCTGATAATGCTAATATAAATGAAATTGGATGGTTATGGCATCGTAGATTAGGTCATGCAAGCACACACCTTATTTCAAAATTAATTAAAATGGATTTAGTTAAAGGCTTACCTAAACTAGATTTTGAAAACAACAAAATATGTGATGCATGTCAATTTGGAAAACAAACTAGAAGTTCTTTCAAATCTAAAAATGTTGTTTCAACTTCTAGGCCATTAGAGCTACTTCACATGGACCTTTTTGGACCAACTAGAACCACAAGTCTAGGAGGAAAGAAATATGGTCTTGTGATTGTAGATGATTATTCTAGATACACTTGGGTATTGTTTTTAGCTCACAAAGATGAGACTTTCTCGATATTCCTGAAATTCTTCAAGAAAGTCACAAATGAGAAAAACACTACCATAGTGTCTCTAAGAAGTGATCATGGAACTGAATTTGAAAATCACTTATTTGAAAGTTTTTGCACTGAAAATGGTATTAATCATAATTTTTCTGCACCTAGGACCCACAGCAAAATGGTGTTGTAGAAAGGAAAAATAGGACTTCT
>UESW01004514.1:148048-200879 GCA_900491605.1 Calamus simplicifolius
AATCTAGTTAAGAATTAGATTACGCTAAATATGATATGAATGCATGATTTATATTCAATTTATGTAATCTAAAATTATATTCTATTCTATTTAATTATATAACTTGTGTAACTCATCTAATACTAATTTAATCATAAAATAATTATATATTTTATATTTATAAAATGATTTATTAATTATCTTGATGCTAAAATTAAAAGTTGAAATTAACTTTGCTGAATTAAACTGGTCTAGCTAGCGGGTCATGTTATATAAATTAATCTTTTTAATTCTCAGTTCAATTACAGGTAGGGGTGGACGTGAGCCTAATAGCCTATGAGTTGGTCCAAGCTCGATCATAAAAATTTCAAAGCTTGAGTCAAGATTTTTTTTGTCCATAGGGCTAGGACTAAGATTATGAAAAATAGGCTGAACCCAATCTATATAGTACAGACAAAAAAAAAAAAAAAAAATTATATTATATATTTAATATAAAAATAATATGTTTTAAATGTTTTTGAATAGAATTGAACAAACCTTTAAAATAAAGGGCATATGTTGTAGCCATCCCATCCACCATTTGTTTTGGGATAAGATGTAGTGGCCACTGGGCGGCTCTGACCCATAGTCCCATGCCCAAGAGCTGTCTCTAGGTTCTCCTAGGTTAGCCCCTCTCTACCTCTTCAAAGACGTGAAGCTCGTGGATTAAATTCCATGAGAATCTTGAGTTCCACAGATGGGGAATCGACCGAAAACGATTCCCACTAAGTTTCCCGTTTCGCCTATCCAAAAAAGTAGGAGCTTTTGCTGGGGGCGTAGAATTGGTGGGATCGACGTCAGAATATCACGGCAATTTCCAGCCATTTTAGATAAATTTTGGCCGTATCCGGCCTGCCTCGGCGTTTGAGGGGGGATAAAATTTTTTAGGCTACACTACATAATTAACCTCTATATTTAAGGATTATATTACTTTGATCGACAGTACAGTATTTTTTTTTTAAGACTATTACTACTTATCAGATATGACTATCATCAAATCTCTTTACCTTTACTAATGAGACTATCTTTCTTTACAGACTTGAGCAGAAAGTCAGATCAATGACTGCTGATTCTTACAACCTTGGCCACTGAAATTTCCCTGCTGCTACGGCAATGAACCGTCGGATGGTTTATATCTCCTGGGAACCCCCTTCAGGATTTGTAAAAATCAACTTTGATGGTAGTGTACGAGGAAGACTTGTGAGGTTTGCGTTTATTATTCGAGGGACTGATGGAGCTTTGATGGCGGCGGGCGGTTTTGGCTCCCTTGATTCTTCTGTCCCCATGGATGAGCTCAATGCAGTTTGGGCTAGTATTTCCCATGCTGTTACGTAGCTTCATGCGCATTGTCTGTTCATCGAGGGAGATTCTCTTACCGTTATTCGATGGCTTCGCGCGAAATTCAGCGACCATGGCCCTATTAACCATATTCTCAGTGATATTCAGGTTGCTCTGCGGGTGTCCACAATGTCCACATCCATCACATCTACAGAGAAGCTAACTCTGCAGCTGATTAGGTTGCGGCGGCTGTGGCCCATCACGGAGGTTCTTGGATATGGATGTAGGGTGACCCCTGTCCTTTGCCCTTAAGCAGATTTTGTACTCTGACATTCTGGACTGACCCGCACGAGATTAATGCGACCAGCCGTCTGTTCCAAAAAAAAGTTATATCACTTTAATTTTTAAAATTTAAAAATTATAAAAATAATTATAAATTTTTTATTTTATATCATTTTGATTCATACGAAGATGTAATTTATTTTTATTCTATATGGCAACACACGTAACGGTACATATAACATTCAAGTAAAAAAAATAAATTTAAAATTTATAGTTAATTCATCAATTTATTATTAATAATTAAAATATTAAAAAAATTATATATATATATATATCTCGTCTTGATTTGTCGTAACCACATAACTGCTGCTTCCCTAAGGCAAATCAGGCGGGAGAAGATTATTTTATTTTTTTATTTTTTTAAATTACTAAATAATGGATTAATAGATTGATTAAGGACTTAGATGCCATGTGTGCAGCTATCATATAGGATAAACATAAACGATATCTTTTCTATTTAACGATAGAGATCCTCATCATACAAAATAAAAAGTTTGAAATTATTTTTATAAATTTTTAAAATTTAAAAATAAAAAATTACACAATTCTTAAGTACATGAATTAATTCTATAATTTAATCAAATTTCTAATTATTCTTCTCATTCGCTCCTATGAAAATAAAATTCAATAGGATAACGTATTTCATCAAGATAAATATTTTTTGTTATTATTATATTTTTTAATTCTTATCCTCGATAATAATGTTTTTTTTTTCAGGGATGGAATTATTAAACTATAAAAAATATATCAAACATGGAAAAATTAGTTGGATTTTCCCTTGTCCTTTTATTCTATCAAACGCCGTCGTCAACTTCCGTTACCGTACGGGGCGAGATTTGTTATTAATTGCGTCACCTCGGGGTTCGAACCCACGCCGCTCCGAGGGGCGCGCGCGCGCGCTTCCCAGGGCGACGCCCGGCCCTGGCTTTCTGCTGCACCCCGTCGCCCTCGACTCTTATCCACAGCTCGTCCGCGCGTATTTCGACGCGTGTCCGGCGCGTTTCGCGCCCGTTCCTTTGCGCCATGCCGGGCGCCGGCTGGAGACCAGAGAGAGTGGCGCGCACGTGACTTTGAGGGGAGTAGCTTTTAGCCGTTAATTTTAAACTCCGGTTAAATTAATGTTATTTTCTTGATTGATGCTGGCACGTGAGCTCTCTTCGAATCGGCTGATTTAAGGACCCACGACCACTGGTCTTAAGCACACGTAATACGTTGCATGCAGTTATATTAAAAAAAAAAACAATGATAAACAATTCGTAGTTTTCATTATATAGTTAAATGGTAAGACTTGTTAAGCAAATGTTTTCATAAATGATATTGTTCTGATTTAACTTGCTAATTTCGAAGCAACCAAGCAAGATGCGGCCATGACATTCAAAGATATAATTATAAAAACTATATTAAATTATAAAGTAACTGTTAGTATATATATAAGGAAGAGTATTTGAGTAATTAAGTAGCTGAGATGCATGTCAATAATAAGGGTAAAAAACTAAAAGTCAAGGGAGAGCTTGTCTCACGTGTCATGAATAAAGAATCATATAATAGACGTGGTTTTAAAGGTAGGAATTTGCCGAAAGTTGGTCGGATATCGCAGGGGATCGAGGCATTCACTTTACACGATGGATCTGTATCTTTTAGTAGTCTCAGTGGTGCCACGTCGAGATCAAAGCAGCCTAATTTACAATTGATCGATTTTTTCAGTTATATATATATATATATTATATATATATATATAAGAACAAGCTCCTCCAAACCAGTTGCTTGCCATGGATCCATCGTATTCTAGTTCAGATCATAACTTTATCCAGTATAATATAAATTTATGCTAAATTGTTATAAATGATAAAAAAAATAAAAATAGATGATTTATACTAGTTTATCAATTTAATTAGATCTATTAAAATATAATCAATCACATGCATCCTTTCTTATTCTTGAGAATATTTTAACATAAATTAAATTATAAGAGTATAATTGAATTTCATTTATATGCAGAATTATCACTCGATGAATCTACCAATTTATTCATAGCAAAAGTACGAAAAGTGAACAATAATCATAAACATTCATGTCTATCTTAATTACGTTCTAAATTATTAAAGTTATGCAAAAAAATTATTTTTTAAAAACTATTATTATAAACATTCAAATTTGGTCTCCATATGTTAAATGAGAACAAATATTTAGCTCAATTCGAATAAAATATATCATGGTACTAGCTAAACTTTTTACACCCAAAAAAGTATTCGAGGTTTTTGAAGTTTTTTTTACAAAAAAATCCTTAAAAATGCTTAAGCCAATCAAAATATAAAATTTTAGAGCTCTTCAAATGAAGACTCTAAACTCTAAAGATTGGTCTTCACGTGGTTCTTAACGACTCACAGATAAGAAGAAGAGTACTCATCGAATTAATTGGTCTTCAATCAAAATAGATCCTATCCAAAAAAGAATAATGCTATATGGATTTAAGGAATAACGTTCAAATAAAAAAACGGTCATATTATATCTTACCAGTTATCAACGGAAACAAATCAACTCAAATACAATGATCATCACTTTGGCATATACATATACATATTTTTTCCGCAAAAATTCGTCCAACTCGGATGCACTCTGGCTCTGAATCTGAACATCGATCTCATCGTTCAGGATAAAACCTGCAAGACAGTACATACAGAGATATTTCAGAAGTTGCTCTCTGCGAAGGACCCTCCGATGCTTAAGTCAGTGAAGATTCACAGCAAGCAGATATGAAAAGAAGACTCTCGCAGAAGAGTTCCCTTAGATGGGTATTCTCTCGAGAGCTCTGAGCCCTGATGGAACTTCAATGGAGTTTTTCAGTATGAAAGTGGGTGAATGCATGCGTACTTGAGAGATTTGAGGGCTGTGGCATTTATAAGCGATCACCTGATTCCTTGGGCGCGTTGCGGGGGGTCTGAAAGCTGTTGACATTCGAAACGAATTTGAATCAAGTTTGTTACGAGACCAGTAGAATCTGTATCTTGTCAGTTAGAGGATCGACGGCTATGGAAGCTTATTGATGCCTTAAGATTCAGCGATTATATAGGTTTTAGGCCACTCCCGGCCCTTAGGCCACTTATGGCATGATTCTCCATTTGAAATTTTATTCAGTTATCATGAATTTGAACTCTTCACGTCGGATTCCGCAGGGGTATTGAGTGTCTCGGTCCGACCGAGGCGAGGGGCAACTGTTTTTTTCGAGGTACAGGATGACTCGGCTTGCCGAGGTATGGGAAGAGCTCGGTTGCCGAGGTATAAAGATGGCTCGGTTCGTTGGGGCGATCCGACTCTGATGAGAGCGATTTGGCTTTGCCATCTTGTGGATATAACAGTTGGCCGACAGGATATTGGGATTAGACTCGACCTAATTATTGATGTACATATGTATTAATACAACAATAATTTTACCTCTCATTATATATATATATATATATATATATATATATATGTTAATGCAAACTACATCAATGGCCATTTATTTAGCAATATGACAAGGTGGTGCTTTTGCCATTGTGCCTAATTTTTTTTCGAAAAATGGGTTTGCATAGCTTTTAATTAGAAAGGAATGTAAAGTAGAAGAAAACGACATCAAAGATGAATAAAAAAGAAAAGAGGGAAAGGAAAAACAAACTCACGGTACCACAACGCAAACAGGAGCAGCTCTTGCGTCAGAGAAGGCTTCCCCACACACCCTCAACTTTATCCGGTATCCAGTATATATCCGGACTACATTTCCCCGCTTTCAACCGTCCATCTCCCTCAAAAACGACAACGCACCAAATTCCTCACCCTCCCTATAACCAAAGTCTAATACCTCGTACAAGTCTTAGTGGTTGTGTTTGGGTCCAAAAGAAGTGTCATTTGAACTTATATTTTGCTGTTTTGCAATTCAGTCCTCTAATTATCAATAATTAATATTTGCCATCTCTTCTCTCTGCCAGCTTTTAGCGGCCCGTGTCACTCCCCCCTTCTTCTCCCCTCCGTCTCCTTTTTTTTCTCTCGCCGTTAACTCCAGCCCACTTTTCTCGCCCTTTATAACACCCACCACCCACGCTTTCCCTCACGCATCACTCACGCATCACGCACAATACCCTCTTCTCTTCTGGAGAGAGAGAGAGAGAGAGAGAGAGAGAAGCAGAGAGATGGAGAAGAGAACGGGCTCCGCCGCCGAGACGGCGTCGTCGTTTGCGAGCCTGAGGGCGTACGGCCGGGCGCTGGCGGAGACGCCCTGGCGGCTGCGGCGGCGGGCGGGGTCGGTGACGACGACGCACGAGGAGATGAGCCGGGTGCGGGCGCGGTCCGGGCCCGACATGGCGCGGGCGCTGCGGTGGCCCGACCTCGTGGGGTTTGGGCTCGGGGGGATGGTCGGCGCCGGGGTTTTTGTGACCACCGGCCGCGCCGTCCGCCTCCACGCCGGCCCCGCCATCGTGGTGTCCTACGCCATTGCGGGGCTATGCGCCCTCCTGTCAGCGTTCTGCTACACCGAGTTCGCCGTCGACATGCCCATCGCCGGCGGCGCCTTCAGCTACCTTAGGGTCACCTTCGGTCCGTACTCTAAAAAAGATCTCGCTTTCTGGCTCCATAATGGTTTTGATTTTCATCTAAAGATTGAAAACGGATTTTGAGTTCACTTTAAAGCGAGAAAAAAAGAATTTTGAGCTGGTTTTTCGGTTTTTTTTTTTTTTTTCGAGAAGTGAATAGGCGATCCCTGTTTCTAATTACGCTCTGCTGTCGTTTCTAAACCATTCGCCTCTTTCTCATAATAATTTGCCACACATTGGAAGTTTTTTAATGCTTTCGTTGCAAAATATAACACCTGGACCTGTCTCTAAAGCTGGTAGTTAATATCCGTTTATTTTTGCCCTTTTTACTAGATTTTTTTTTTCTTTTTTCTTTTTTAACTTTTAAGTTTCCCCTTCGATTTCTCTTTTTACTTGATCATCAGGCGCAATCTTCTTACTTGTTTATTGTCCTCTGTTTTTTTCCCAGGAGAATTTGCGGCCTTTTTGACAGGAGCGAATCTAATAATGGAGTACGTGTTCTCGAACGCGGCGGTGGCGCGGAGTTTCACGACGTATCTAGGGACGGCGATCGGTGTGGACACGGCGGCGCAATGGCGGATCACCGTCTCCGACCTCCCCAAGGGCTTCAACCAGATCGATCTCCTTGCAGTGACCGTAATCTTAATCATTTCTGTGTGCATTTGTTACAGGTAAAACCAATGGCTTTTTAACGAGCATGAGAGAAGAAAAATCCAATATTTGAATAGTCGCTTCCAGGGAGCCCTGTTCTGATTGTCGCGTGTCAGAAAGATAGCTCGCTTTCATGGGGCTTTCTTCTTTGACCTTTCCACGCTTCCAATCATGGGGCTTTCTTCTTTCCCCTTTCCACGCTTCCAATCCATCATTTTCTTTTGTTTTTTCTGTCTTCAAATCGATCCTTTAACCTTTCTATCAAAAATTTCTTTTTATCTCTCACCTTTTCTCTTACCTTGCATGGCCCCGTTCTTGCTCAAATAGTCAAATCTTTGCTTTTCTCTGGTATTAACCAAAGAGGAACCTTTTTTCTGAAGGTGACTCCTATCTCTGAAAAATTTCAAGCTGGCTTCGAATTTATTGTGGGATTCCGACTACTACATTGATTGAGATGATAATTCTTCCCATTCCATTCATTCATGCCTTTCGGTTCTCTCTCTTAATTATTATTCCACTTTGTTTAAAACATAGCAAGCCAAGGTTAATAACTACCTCCTCTGTTTCTTCTGATCCTGTGTTTTATTTATTCCCCTGCATCGCAGTACGAAGGAGAGCTCGGTTCTAAACATGGTGCTGACATCGATCCACATAGTCTTCATCCTCTTTATAATTGTGATGGGATTCTGGCGAGGGGAGTGGAAGAACCTCACGCACCCAGCGAACCCGGCCGAGAACCCCGGCGGGTTCTTCCCCTACGGCGTCTCGGGGGTCTTCAGTGGAGCGGCCATGGTCTACCTCAGCTACATCGGCTACGACGCCGTGTCCACCATGGCAGAGGAGGTGAAGAACCCCACCCGTGACATCCCCATCGGAGTATCGGGCTCGGTCGTCCTTGTCACTCTTCTCTACTGCCTCATGGCTGCCTCCATGGCCATGCTCCTCCCCTATGACGCCGTAAGGATCTCCCCTCACTTCTAAAACGATTCCATCTCTCATTCTCTAGCACTTTTGATTGTAGAAAGGAGTTGCAATGCACGGCAAATTTCGATACATAAACACTCCTAATTTTTTTTTAAAAAAAATCCAACAATCACATCACTGTCTTGTAATTAACATGTGGAACAAGTCTGTATGGTATTGGAGCTGTTGTTTTGATTGGTTCTATCATGTGGTTTATAGATAAAAAGCCAAATAGTTAGTTTATTGTGCTTCTTGTTTGCTCATGGGTTGGCTTGGGTTTGGTGGCTGCTAGCAAAGGTCCTTTGCTTAATTCTAATTTCTAATAGTTAAGGTTGATGTGTTTATTGTTCTACCATTGCCTTTGAAGTCCCAAACTCTCATTTTTCTTCCTAGGACAACCTGTTTGACTATGGTTGACCGTATTCTTTCATATTTAACAAATAATTAATAGTTGACCATGTCATTTTCTCCCTTATAAAAATCTTTCCATTGTATTCTACCTAATGTTCAGCATCCAAAGTGATGCTCTAGCTGGCGATTCCCTTGTACGTTAATCCAACGTAACTACGTATTGGTCCACATAAGTAGGTCCCAAGGTCTCTTTTTAAAAAATTTTGGGTCCATCGATTGGGTGCATCCAACACGGATGGCACGCACATAGAAGAAGAAGAAGAGGAAGAAGACATTCCCTTGTTGTTGGCCGCCGTCTAAGGACATATCCCCTGTTGGATGGACATCATGGGACGGTGCTGTGGGGCCGCGTATTTTTGTTCGTTTATTTTGACTCGGTGTCGGTGTTGTGTGCCGCCAGATAGGCACGGAATCGCCGTTCTCGGGGGCGTTCAGGGGATCGGACGGCTGGGGATGCCGTGGGGCCGCGTATTTTTGATCGTTTATTTGACTCGGTGTCCCTTGTTGTGTCCCGCCAGATAGACACGGAATCGCCGTTCTCGGGGGCGTTCAGGGGATCGGACGGCTGGGGATGGGTGTCGAACGTGATCGGGACGGGGGCGGGGTTCGGGATCTTGACGTCGCTGCTGGTGGCCATGATGGGACAGGCGAGGTACCTGTGCGTGATCGGACGGTCCAGAGTCTTGCCGGCGTGGCTCGCCCAGGTTCACCCCTCCACCGCCACTCCCGTCAACGCCTCCGCTTTCCTCGGTACGACCTCCTCCTCCCTCTCTCTCTCTCTCCAGTGCCTGCCTCCTGCTAGCATGCGCACTTGAAGCTCTCCGGGTCCCACCAACCGTTCCCCTTTTTTTTTTCAGGGTTTTAAATTTTGATAATTATTCTCCTTTTTTTTTCCTTCAAAAAAAAAAAAAAGATTGCAAAATTTATGGAAGCAGCCCTTGGACTCTGGTGTAGATTTTGTGCTGCAAAGCAGCTAGCTCACAATATTTTGATCCATCTTTGACGCGTCCAGGGTGGTGACGGCGGCCATAGCTCTCTTAACCGAGCTCGACGTCCTCCTCCAGCTCGTCAACATCGGCACTCTCTTCGTCTTCTACATGGTGGCCAACGCCGTGATCTACCGGCGCTACGTCGCGGCGGGCTCCGCCAACCCATGGCCCACCATCTCGTTTCTCCTCTGCTTCTCCCTTGCCTCCCTCGCCTTCACCCTCGTGTGGCAATTCGTCCCTCCCGGGACGACCAAGGCCCTTCTCCTCGGCGCGTGCGCCGTGGTGGCCGTCGCCATGCTCAGGGCCTTCCAACTCCTCGTGCCGCAGGCGCAGAAGCCCGAGTTCTGGGGCGTGCCGATGATGCCTTGGATACCGTCCATCTCCATATTCCTGAATCTGTTCCTGTTGGGGTCTCTTGATGGGCCGTCGTACGTACGGTTCGGATTCTTCTCGGGGGTTGCCGTACTTGTTTATGTTTTCTATAGCGTGCATGCGAGTTTTGATGCTGAAGAGAATGGCGATCTGCTCAAAGTTGTAGACGGCCGGAGCCATCCAGAGGAGAATAGTGGTGGAAGCTTCAGGGTGTGAAGGGAACCGAAGAAAATGTCATCTTTTGCTTTTGTTTTGTTAAGTTCTGTTTGTTTTTCTTTTCATCTTTTTTTTTTTCTTTCTTCTTTCTTTCTTTTTTGATGGGGTTGGTGGGGAGTTAATTAAAATCTGGGCTAAATAGGAATTGTAACTGGCAAAAATGCCAAAAAAAAAAAAAAAGAAAAAAAGAAGAAAGCTTTTATACATGAAACTCGCAGCATAGTGGGTTTTTGAATTAATTTAGTGTCCAGTGTTTGCTATCATATGAAATGAGCTAGTGGTTGAGTGGCCTCTGCAAGACTCTGTGTTCCATTGATTATCTGATGGTGAACATTATCAAAGCACTCATGAATTCAAAGCTTGGGGTTATATGTTGGGAAGTGAACGGTGTTTCAGATGCAGGACTAGGTTAAGTTATAGAAACAGGATCTTCTGTGATGCGAACTCTCTACTACCAAATTCTATGTATGCTTGGAAGGCATCCACAATAGTATGAGCATTAATATTTCGTTCACTATTTTTTGAATGTAATCATGGTCGTTTATGCTTGTATGAAGGCCATCCAAGCATGCAATACTCGAAGATCATCCAAGCAAGCACAGTACTCTGCAATACAAAGCATGCGCGATAAGGAAGCACCTCCAGAGATATTACAGTCATTCTTAGACTTTTTATGGTGTTGGTGGTTGCCCTTTTCTTCCTAGGAACAAAGAAAAAGGTTTTAAGGCCTCGCGAATACAATCCCAAGCAAAGGTTTGAATGTTGTGCTGCCTTTGCCTGGATTGTTCATATAGACTGTTTAAGATATGCAACAGAGTTATTTAATAATTATAAAAGAGAACTTTCACTTGAAGCAAAATTAAAGTTTTTATTTTATACTTCAATCAATGCCATTCGGATTATCTGCTATGACTATACCATTTTCAATGTCCATCTTATCTACCTAAAACTTTTTATCTTTGTCGAGTGTTTTATCTCAACATTATGATGCTACCCGTCACTTTCCTCGAATCTTGTGTTCATATCCACTTCTCACTCATTAAATTTTTTAATAGATACTCATAATGTTAAATTTTTGACTCTATTTCCCGTATCGTTTGCGAGCACTTTCTATCCATGGGATTGGATGGAAATCGCCTAGCACTTTGTATAGGATTGGGACGAATCAAATCATGGTGACATTCTATCCGATCAAGATCTACTCTAAGTCTTCTTCTCCCCAGATGCTTCCAAAGATGAGTTGGCTGCAACCATTCAAGTTCTCGCATGCGAATCATGACAAGAGTCCCAGACACCTCCCTGTGCTCGATGTGATATCATAAGCCCTTCTGCTGGGGGGGATGCAGCAGATGATGGGCTGTGATCAGGGACAGACGTTGCACCAATCGACAGCCATTTCTGCTGCAAATTTGTCATGGGAGGGTGGCTGCATTGTATCAGTCATGGGACCAACTCCAACAGGTCCATGGATTTCTCTTCCTCTGTTCTAAATGTTGGTAGGTTGGTCTGGTAACGCAACCATCTGAGTCAACATCGGAGTCAACAGTATAAGATGATAACAACAAGATATCCGCCACCCTCAGCTCGTGATTTCTTTTGCAAAGCAATGGATGAGGTTGGGAAACCTTCTTTCCTACTCTCCTGCTTTCTTTTGAAAAGAGAACAAGTCAAAAAAAAAAAAAAAAAAAAGAAAACACTATTTGTGTGGTTTAAGAGGTAACCTCGTGGCAAGGGGAGGACATGTGAGTCCTAAATGCTTTCGTTCGCTTCAAGGTCTCATTCATGTTAATGGATTGAGCTGGGCACTTGATCTCAAGTTTCTCCTCTGAATAACGTAACAATTCAGACTGGCTTTTGGACTTTTCTATGCAGATGCTTATCATGCCAGAGAACTTGTCTACATAAGATGAAGTACTCTTCTTTTCTTAAAAAAAAAAAGAAAAAGATAAATCGGAGTCCATTTACTTGATACTTGCCTCGTTGATTTCATGACGTACGTACGTGTTCTCTCTCGACTCATCGTGTTTTCCTAAAGACTTCAATTGGAAAATGAATCTAGTTCAGTTTAATTTTTTTTTTGGTTATTTCAATCACAGGTTAAGTAGTTTACCAGTAGTCTTTCACACTTATCTTGACCTTAATTTCTTCATAATCTTCTCTTCCAACATTGGCTCCACCATCCATTCCCTCCCAGAAGTGGCAGCCATGGAAGCAAGAAATTTTGAATAACTACTGCATGTCCATCCATTGTGGAAGAAGTTAGACCTAATTAGGGTTAGACTTGACTTAGCATCAAATCTGTGTCACTTTGCCAACAGTACTCATCCTCCTCGTATGGTTGCAAGTAGTTCACATCTTGACTAACTAAAAAAGTTAGTGCAAATTAATCCGGGCTATATATGCAAAAGTCTTCCAATTATTCGCTTGCTTTATGCCGTATCTTCCTGACAACTTTATCTCCTTTTGTTTTCATCCATCTCCCTTGACAATTGATCTTGTACCATATGATCACTCGTTTGGCACCAAACTTGTGAGTGTTATCTAATTAATAAGCATTTTAATTAACGGGAAGATTGGCCATGGGACATGGGGTCGGGAGATTCTAAGGGTCGCTTTTTATCCTACGCCAAAGGTCACACTGCCCACTTGATGAGTGGAGAGGCAAATAAGAGGCTTGTCAACCTCACATTAGATTCGGTTCTCTTAAACAAAAGTCTCCTCCCCTACTTGCTTGCACTTCTTTTTGTCAAAAGGATATGCGCTTTCTTTTCTTATTTCTAATGAACTTCTCAGCCTTCCATAAACCCCTTTCTCTCTCTCTCTCTCTGAAATCAAAGTCTGGGATGAGCTAGAAATTAAGGGGACTGTGCATGCACTCTACCAAGTTGACGAATATACTGAAAGGGATGGTGCTCACTGATTGCAAGGTCGGTCAGATCCATGCTCCAAGGAAAGAATAAGAAATTAAGGAAGCATTCAATATGATACGATATCTCCACAGTGGATGGTTCGGTTCGTTAGCCTTAATGAATCAAAGAATCCAATGCTAGATGTGAATCTCTGATTCTCACCGATATATCTTTTACTTTATTGATTGGGTCATGTTTTTTTTTTTTTTTTTTGATAAAGACGGGCAATCACACTAGTCTAGTATGAGTCAGCCTAGATACATCATATTACAAAATTTATAATAATATAGAAGGACATGATTTATCCATTCGTTCATATTCTATATTCTACATGCTGAGTTAATATTCAGTAAAATAAATCATCGTATTTTTAGCTTGACATAACAAACTTATGGGTAATTATATTCACCACTGAAAGGGGGGTTTTACGTAACAAGGCTTAATTAATTTCCAGTCCCATCGGCCGAAAGAAGATCGAATCAGTCCGTGCCAGATAGATAGGGATGGCACATAGGTCAGAGCAAACTTTTGCTTCCCATTTCTGCTGCTAACTTTCCATGCATGTCCCATTTGACCTAATCTCCACTTTCGACACCCTATCCGTCCCCATCTTGTACCCCGCAAGTGTAATAAATTTACTCCCCACTTCCACACCCCCATGGGAGTAGTAAATTTAGTCCCATCATAGGTCCTGCTCATATGCCTTTTCTTTTTTAAAAAAAATATATTTTATGCATTTTTAAAAAAATATAATTTAATTGTATAAGAAATATAAAAATTGCAACGTTCATATGTGTATATATATAAAGGATACAAATATAGTTTAAATATACATTTAGGGGGAGTTTGGGTTGGGAGTCTATCTACCAACGGCTACCTTGGCTCCAACTATAAAGTTTTTTACATTTATAAAAATATACTTGAAACCTAGTCAAAGCTTAAAAGACTTTGCCATGGTTGGGGTGGACAGAAAGGGGTAAAATTATCATCATAATTATTAGCCTAATTACAAGACATACGCCAACTTAACACAACAAGCAAGCTTCTCAATAATCTAATCTAACATAATAAAATCAAGAAGGTCTGTCTGTCTCTTGCCATGTGGATGACTAAATAAATAGTATTTAATGTCAAGTTTTTCTCCATTTATTTGATTTCATATTATTACATCGCTTTTTTCTATTTTTATTTTTTGCTTTCATTTTATAACATTCCATTTTTTTCCTTTTTTTTACATTCATTTTGGACCCAACATTTGGCTTTTCATTTTATAATGAAAGTTTGACGTTTTTTTTTTAATTGTTGTTTCTATTTTATAGATTTTCATTTTTTTGCTTTCATTTTTATGACAAATATTTGGCTTTTCTTCTTTTTTTTTATAATTTTTTACTTTTATTTCATACAAACATTTAGCTTTTTTTTTTAATTCTCTCTCTTTCATTTATAACTTTTTTTTGCTTCTGTTTTAATCAGTCTTAATTTTTCTTTTAAATTTCAACCCATGTTTGGCATTTTTTATTTTATTTTTTCTTTCATTTTATACCTTCTCATTTTTTTTACCTTTATTTTAGTAAGTCATAATTTTTCTTTATTATTTCAAGTCATGTTTAAATCTTTTTTCATTTTTTATTTTTTACTTCCATTTTATAATGAATGTATGGCTTTTTTTTTCCTTTTTATATCTTTTTGTTTACATTTTAGAATGAGTCATGTTTTATCTTTTTTATCTCAATTCATCTATTTTTCTTTTTTCCTTTTATTTTATAAAAAGAATATCCTTATAATTAAAATTTTTCTCCCATTTGATAAACAAGAAAGTTGAGCCTATGCTCCTATGAATTTATAGTTATAATTTCTTACATATTTATATATTATTAAAATATATTTAATATTTAACTAATATTTAAAAATATTTAATTATAAAAATAATTGAAAAGAAAAATACAATAAATAAATGGTAGAAAATAAAATGGTACAAAAATCAACTTTTTTTAATACAAAATGAAATCAAAATATTAGCAAAAGAGAACATTATAGTGAAGCTTTTTTATGATTGCAATAGTAATTTTATAATAATCACATTTTTACTATAAAGAATTTTATATGATTTCAATTATAATTTTATTCTTTTAAAAAGACTTGAAAATATTTCATATATTTTTTAATCTATAATTTTTAATTAATTTTTTTTGTAAAATTTTAAAAAATTTAATCTAATACATATATATATTTATTTTATCTCTTATTTTTAATTTTTAATTTAATAAAATAAAATTTAGAAATATAAATTTTTATTTTTATTTTACTAGTCATACCAACATTTGGGAATATTATTTAACTATGAAATCAAAATATTATTCAAGGATAACACTATAGCTAAAAGTTTCCTTTACTGAAAAGTTTTCTTTGAATTATAGTAGCAATTTTTATAATAATCACATATCTATCAAAAAAAAATTATTTCATTTTAATTATATTTTTTATTTTTTTAAAACTTAAAAAAATATCTCGTCTATTTTTATCTATAATTTTGAATCAATTTAATTTTTTAAAAATTTAAAATAATTTAACCTAACATATACTCTATTTATCTTATCCTTGATTTTAAATTTTACACTTTCAATTTAATAATATAAAATTAAAAATATACAAATTTAATTTTTATTTTTATTAATCATAGCAGTTTTCGTGTATCGTAGGGACATATGCCTAGTATCTATTTAATACAAGTGTTAAAATATAATAAGTCCATGCGGCCTGCCATTTAATGGTAAGATCTAACAAAGTCAGGGAGTTAGATGTTGTAATCCCTTCAACTATTGAACTAGAACCTGCAAACTACTTGATGAAACTAGTTTAAAATTCATGGTTGGTATTATTTATGTAAGATCCTAAACAATTATAATTATATTTTAGTCCTCAACTTTTTGGTTGAGGCCAACTTTGATCTCCTTTCATTTTCGTCCGTCGTCCTCAAGGGTTTCCCAAGTCATGAGTTAGGGTTTCTGTCCATCTCAAAAGGAAGAAAAGAAGAAGAAATAGAAGGGAGACTCTACTAATCTTGAAATCGTTCATGGATTTCTACTTCAACTAAAATTACATTTCATATATTTAGTTTTAGTTCTACTAATCTTAAAACCTTTAAATTCTAAAGCATCTCTTTAAATTTCTAGCTTAGCATTTACTTCATATTTAGTTTCATCAATCAATATTATATATATTGTCTGCAAACAACATACACCATGAGATATCATTTTGAATATGTTTGGTTAATTTATCCATAACTAGTACAAAAAGATGCAAACTTAAGGTATATCCTTGATATAAACCTATAGTAATTGAAAACTCACTAGTTTATCTTATTGTTGTTTTAACAATAATTGTTGCTCTATTATATATCTTTTATCAATTCTATGTACCTTTTGATAATTTCTTTTTTTTTAACTCACCATATTATTTCTCTAAATATTCCATCATATGCTTTCTTTAAATTAATAAAGATCATATGAAGGTCTTTTTTTTCTTTTCCCTATACCTCTCTATCAATTTTTTACTTTTAAATGTTATTAAATATTCATCTCTTTTTTTAAAATAAAGCTACACATTACTTTAGTAAATAAATATTAATAAAACCATGTAAAGGAAATGGTATCTCATAATAATCAGGTAATGCAAGCAGCAAATGGTAAAGAGAATAGAACTTGTACAGAAAGAAAAAGTGAATAATAAAACATAGGAAGGAAGATGTGTGACAAAGAGGCAGCTGGTTGAACTTGTCTTCATTCAAAAGCAGCAAACAATGCCTTGCAACATATCCCTCTTGGACTCTTAGACTCAACAAAACCCTATAAAGTTCCTAATTGGAATCATGTAGGATTCTCACAAAGATAGATAGAAATCCCTCAAAAATCTCACTGATTAACCTTATCATTTGCTCTTTAAGACTTTTAAGGTTATGTTTGATGCATGATCAAGTAATCCTAAATGGTAACGTGGATTACTTACAAGATAGATTATCACTCTATAGATTACGAGTAATGTTGAATACTATGTTTGATATACACATGTAATGCTACAATAATATCGATTACTGTGTTTGGTATGACAAATAGATTATCAGTCATATAATATTAAATTTTCAAAATACCCCTAAATTAAAGGTATTAAAAATTTATATATTATTATATATTTGATTTAAAAAAAATTATATTTATAAATGATAATATTTTAAAAAATTTATATTTATAAATGATATTTGAAGCGATCGATGAGAATGTGGTTAAAAAAGTTTCGCGACATCTGGAGACGGCCGTGGAGCTGCTGGGCGGCGGAGATCCATGGCCTGACTCCGCGGAAGAGGGTGTGGCTCGGGACCTTCGACATGGAGGTTCTAACGAGGTCGGTACAAGAGAATACGAGTAGAGAGCGATCGAAGAAAGAAAGGGCAATCTTATTAAAAAAATAATTTATGAAATTACGACAACTTTGGTATGTGGAACCATCCTTTTCTGTAGTAATCTGGATTATCTCATCAGAGGTAATCTAGATTACCACTATAAGATAGATTGTCATTCAAAATACGTATCAAATATAGTTATCTGATGGGTTTCTTTTAAATTACTAGTAATCTGGATAGATTATCTGCTACCAAACCCCCCTAAAGGTCACTGTTATTATAGCACATACTGTTCATTATACCGTGACATGGACTGTATCTTTGAGTTACTGTCGGATCTAAACAAACCAATTATTGAAAGAAATAGAATAGATAAATCAACCTAAATTATTGAGTAACCAATTAAACTAAAAGGCTAAAACTCATCTAGAAAGGATTAACAATGTATCTCAGACTTAACACCCACCTCACATATAGTCCAGACCAGACATGTGGAGGGACTACAATGATTGAAATGACTCAGGATAATCACTTCTCACATATAGTGCAGACCATATATGGAGGGACTGCCATGATTGAAATGAACTAGGATAATAACTGGGATGATTAAATAAATTATTGGCATGGAGGAGGTTCAACCCATAACCTTCAACATATTTTAACTTTGATATCATATTTACTAATTAACCCGAAAGGCTTAAACATATGGGGAAAAAATCAATAGTGTATATCATGTTTAACATAAAAAAAATTAAACTGAATAAAATAGAAAAGTTTGGATGGCTGGACTTTTCCAGACTAGTCTGTGGATTGAAAGGATGTGCTTGATCGGCTTTTGTGATTCATAGGTCAGATGGTGCGATATTGACGGCTAGAGAAGTCGGTCTTCTTGATTCCTCGGTGCCTCTTGCTGAGCTGTATACTACGTGGGCTAGTATTTCATATGTCGTCCGTAGTCTGGGCGCACGTAGTCTTATTATTAAAGGGGATTCTATTACTATTATCCACTAGCTCCGTCAGGATATTAGCGACCACTTGCCTACCATCCCATTGCTTTGCGACATTCGATCTACACTTCAGGGCGTTGCTAGCGCCCATATTCGGCAAATCTATAGGGAAGCCAACTTAGCGGCTGATTGGATTGCTGCAGGATAGCCTACCACTTGGGTTTTTGAAGCCAAAAGCTGGGCGACCCTTGCCTCCTTGTTCTTTCCCAAATATTGTACTATGATATATCGGGTTTGACTCATCTTAGATTGATGTGATCACCCGTTTGTATCCAAAAAAAAAAGAATGCTCCCGCATCGCAAACTGTTTCTTCTGATGTCATTATCCTAATCCATACAGTGATTTGATACTATGGCCTAACCATTTAATGGTGCACAGTCAGTAGCAAAAACTACCCTTGAGGAAAGAAAACATCAAATTTATTGTAGTTGCAACTTGCAAGAATATCTTTTGTTTGTATACTTATTCTCTGTTCCTTGTTATCTTGGTTGTGAATAATAAAAAATGCATCGTTATATACATTTGATAACTCCATTTTGTGCATTGGCTTCAAAAGTATTGATGGTATTTGTTGAGGCAAACCATTTGATGCCTGGATCAACTGTTGCAAAAAAATTCTAGATCTAGATCAAAATCAATCATAAAAGAGAAATAGGGTAGCCACATGATTTCACGTAAGAGAAACAAAGAATCTCCTAGAGAGATGACTCCCATGAGAGAGAAACTTGGGGCACAAGCTAGAGAGAGAAAGAAAGACATCTAGAGAGAGAAAGAGGCATCCCAAGACTTCACGCCTCTCCCTTTCTTAGAGAGAGAACCCACCGTATGCTAGGAGAGAGAACAACCCGCCTAGAGAGAAAAAATTGAATGAGAGAGAAAATCATCTAGAGAGAGAAAGTAGTCTAGAGAGAGAGAATTGGCCAAGAGAGAGAAAAACCGTTCGCTCCCCAAGGGATCACGTCTCTCCCTTCATAGAGAAAGAAAATACTATATGCTAGGAGAGAAGGATGACGCCTAGAGAGAGAAAATGCCTTAGAGAGAGCCGTGCAAAGAGGTAGTGCTCTAGGGTTTTTCACGCCTCTAGAGAGAGAATGGGCATCGGCTAGGGTGAGGAAAGAGAGAGAAAACTTATTTTCTTAGGAGAAAAGAATCAATGCATTTCTTACACAAACCTTAGGGTCTAGGGTTTAAATACATGGCCAAGTTGGCTTGATCTTGACTCAGAAAACTCTCACGGCTAACCCGATGAAATTAAGTTAACCCCAAGCTCATGTACACCCATGACTTGACTGAATCTTAAAACTCTTGGACTCACACTCAGCCCAATACAAATTAGCCCCCTTAAAGCCCATAACCCAACATGCGCCTTAAGATAACCTAAAGCCCAAAACAAATCTAGAACCCTCTAAAACGCTTCATGAAGTATGGACCTTGGCTTTCTCATATTCTTCTGAGCCTTGGGAGCACCACACTAGGTCCAATGGTATCAAGGTGCAGAATGGAGATGCAGTGTCCCTTTTTGTGGTGGCCATCCCTTTTCACTGTCTATACGAGATGCATGCTAATGTCATATGCATGGTTATCAAAGGAGAAATGGATTGCTGCATCGAAGAAAAAGAAGATGGAATGTCCCAACAACAAAGTGATACGCCAAATAAATAAATTTGGCACCTAATACTTTTGTGTAAGTCATTCAACAAGCCATATTCTTCGTCAACAAATGTATCATTTTGGGAATCATCTTGTACTTTGCTTTTGTTATTCATTATGAATATATTCGTAGAGACAAAAACTACTTATCATGGCTTTTGTTGAGTATATTTCTCATGTAAACAAGAATATGAAAATTCTGATTTACACAAACAGGAAATTCTGTTGGATCAGTGATGCTTTTGTGGTGCAGTCAACAATGGCAGTGCCAATTTTGAGCCATCAGATAAAGGAAAGCTTGTCTTGTCAATACTAACACTATCAATGTATTGGAATTGCAAGATCTCCTTCATCTATGTGCAAATAGGAAGTTGTTTGTGTAAGAGAGGAGCTGCCATGTTTTAGCTATTCAAGCTGGTCTGCTCAAAGATATCCTCACATGTAACATCCTCATCTACCTGTACTCGCAAATGTAGCCATATCGAATCAGCTCATCATTTCTTCAGTAAGATGGCTGTCCAAAGTATGGTTTCATGGAATACCATGATTGCTGGACATACCCATGATGGACAGGATAGAAGCACCAAAGCTTTTCTTGCAGATGCATCAAGAAGGGACACCACTGAGTTAATTTAACCTATCAAGTGCCCTCTGTGCATGTGCTGCCTGATGTGCTGTTATCAAGAGCAAATAGTTGATTACTTGGGCAATAAAGTATGCAGTGGATTCCAATTTGTTTGATGGGAACTGCAGTTCCTGATATCTATGCCAAATGTAATATGATCAATGAATAATGCTGGGTTTTGGACAAAATGCCAGATAAATCTTCGGTCACATGGATTTCGGTGGTTGCAGGCTATGTGCAAAATTATCTTCATTGAGGTAATTCCATTAAGCAGAGCAGATCACAGTGGAGATGCTGCAGTACACACTATATGCTTTTCTTATTCTGTGCAAGCCTAGCAGCAACAATTGAAGGGGCACAGTAACATGCAATTTCACTAAGAAGTGATTTGGATACTGATGTATTTGAGGTGACTACTCTTATTGATGTCTACTTGTGGTGTGGACATGCAGAGGAGGCTAGTTTTCACAGATACTGAAAACAAGAATGCACCATTGTGCTGTGGAATGCATTGATTGCTGGTATTTCCTGGCATGGTCGTTTCTATGAAGCCATGATACTTTTTAAGAAAATGCAGAAGTTGGGAATGCACCCAAATGAGGTTACTTATATATCAGTGCTCTCTGCTTGCAGCCATGTTGGTTTAGTGGAAAAGGGCTGTCATTATTTAGATATGTTGATGAGAGATAATTATCTGCAAACCAATGTGCTTCACTATTGTTAGATAATTGACATTCTTGGGTGAGCTGGGCAGATTGATGAAGCTTGAAAATTGATTCAGAGAATGCCATGTAAGGCTATTGCCTTTATGTTGTGTTCCCTGCTCAGTTCATGCAGGATTCATGGCAGTCTCAAATTGGCTAAAACTGCAGTTAAGAATCATTTTGAGCTTGAGCCCAACAATACAGGAAATTATGTTTTGCTTTCAAATATGTATGCTGTGAATAAAAAATAGGGAGATGCGCAAGGGCAAGGAAGCTTCTGAAAGTTAGCGGTGCAAAAATAGAGATGGGGAAGAGTTCAATAGAAGTGAAGGGCAAGGTTCAAATTTTTGTTGTTGGAGAGAGCAGCCACCCAGAATCACTGAGGTATATGCTAAGTTGGAAGGTACAAGGAATCAGATGAAGTGATTGTCTTATAAAGCTGAGACTTAATAAGATCTTCGTGATGTGGGGGAGGAACAGGAGGAGCTTTTGAAGCACCATGGTCAGAAGTTGGCACTTGCTTTTGATCTCTTTAGCTTGCCTTCTGGGATGCCAATCCAGATAAACAATAATAGAGTGCGTGAGGACTGCCATTCTTATATAAATTTGGCCTCCTCAAGAATGACTGATAGGAAAATCATTCAGTGTTAACAATCTATTCATTATTTCAGGGGTGGGATTTGTTCCTGCAGGGACTTCCAGTAACAAGGAAACCTTTTTTTTTCTTTGCTTTTGTTTTGGGGGGCAGGGGAGGGGATCGATGTGGGGCAATCAGCTAGATTGTATTATTATCCTTTTGTCACATTGACTCATATTTCAATGTATATGACCATGCCTATTGATGACGCCCGATCACCTGTGTTGAACGCCAGGAAGATTGATTTGGTCGCCGAAGAGATTTTTGCCCAGCCAGACGACCTGCAAGAAGTCCCAAGGCCGGAGGGGTTCTCCGACAGGAACCCTCCGATGCCCAAGTCAGCGATCGAGGTCAGAGCTGAAGAGGAACTCGAGAGAGCTCTTTAAGGCAGAGAAAGCTCTAGAGACGGAGTTTCTCCCGGATAATGGAATAAGAGGGGGGTTATATTCACATACCTGAACCTCTCACAGACTTACCCTTTTATAGGCAGTTGGGGTCTGCATGGGGATTAGCCGCGCGACATTCCGTGAGGAAGAGATGTCCGCGGAACACGTTGGGGTTACGTGAATTTAGGATTGATTAGTGGGTCCTGTCCCATCGGAGAGGGAAGCCAGCGGTTGGTGGGCCAAGTCCCATCAGATGGTGGAGTCAGCCGGTAGGTGGGGCTGGTCCCATGACAGCATGGTCCTGTAGTAAGCGGGCCTGATTTCGTCAGGCTGTGTTGGTTAGAAAGTTGATGGTTCTGGCAGACATGGGGCTGACCTGAGGAGGTCGGGGCCGCCTCAGCTGATTCGGAGATGTCGGGGCGGACGGGGCCGACCTGAAGAGGTCGGGGCCGCCTCGGCTGATTCAGAGACGCTGGGGAGGATGGGGCCGATCTAAAGAGGTCGGGGCCGCCTCGGCTGATTTGAAGATGCTGGGGCGGACAGGGCTGACCTGAAGAGGTCGGGGCCGTCTCGGCTGATTCAGAGACGCCGGGAAGACCGGGGCCGATTTGAAGAGGTCGGGGCCGCCTCGACTATTTCGAAGACGCCAGGGCAGACGAGGCCGATCTGAAGAGGTCGGGGCCGCCTCGGCTGATTTGAAGATGCCGGGGCGGACGGGGCCGACCTGAAGAGGTCGGGACCGCCTCGACTGATTCGGAGACGCCGGGACGGATGGGGCCGACCTGAAGAGGTCAGGTCGCCTTGGCTGATTTGAAGACGCCGGGGCCGACGGGATGTGTTTGTGCCATGAGGTAGATTTTGCCATGATTACCCCTGTAGCTTTATTGGCTACATCATTAGCCACATCAGATGCCCCCCTGCTCCTGAGCGCGAAGGGCCACGCGTCAGCCGTCCTTTGGGCGAAAGGGGCACGAGAATTCAAAAATTGATGACCAGTTATGGGCGCCTTCAATGGTCCGGTGAATCGGCGCGCCTTCCTGAGGCGATGTCGCTTCAAAAATCTTCCGTAATCATGTGGCAGATAGGCGCTGACGTCGGCTCCGGTTGTCTCGATGGGAGAAAAGTAGGCGCCATCATTGCTTTCCCGCTTTCCAAGCAACGCTATTGGTTGGAGATCCCGCTCCTTGGCGGAACCGAGGCTGCGCGCCTTGGGCATGGGCGAAATGGCCGTCGCCTAAGAACCCGACGCAATGGGTGAAGGCCACGCGGCGCATTCTCGGATGATGCGATTTGAAATTGGGGTATAAAAGGCGCTCCACGGGTTCGGGAGAGAGCTTTACGTTGCAATTGCTTCCTGCTTTCTTCCTCTTTAAGCTTCCCTGCAAACCGAGACCTCCAACCTTCGTCTTCTTCCCAACTTTCAGGTTAGTCTCCATTTTTCATCCTTCACCCTTGACCCATGGACCGTAGGGCCATTAGGGAGTGTAAGAGGCCAGTAGTAGAGTCGTCTCCTTCCCTCGGGGAGGACCACATCTCGACTGTTAGCCAAATGCCCCGGCCGTTAGGCGGGGTCACGATCTGCGACCGGCCGGGGGCAAGCGACCAACCCCCGGTGAGAGCAGTTCCCATTTCTTCCCGTCGTCCAGCATCTCCTCCGGTGATTAGTCTTGACCCGGCGGGGCCGGGGTGTTGGGAATTGTATCCTAAAGCCAATCATTTGATGATTGTGCTAATGTAAATTATATATAAATTGATATATTAATAAAAGTTATTTGACAATTTATTCACTACAAGAACATCTTTTTAAAACTCTAATGGTAATGAAGCTCTTAGGATCTTCCTTCACGATAAAGAAGGATTTATCTTTGAAGGTCCTTAAAAGAATTCGCGACCAAATGATATACTATGACAGGGCCATAGTACTATCAATTATAGGACGTTGTATATCATATTTGTTGGTTATCCTCTTAACCAAGGAGTGTAGAGACACTGGTATGACATACAGGTAAAAGTGTAGGAGTACATTTCACCGAACGTGACTCATTTCCAGATACTCTACTATCAATAGTTAATCCGAGAAGATATAGGTATAAGTATCCTTCAGACCTGAAGATCACAACCAGTGGCTTACAAGCAACTCATTGTACTTAGGTGCCGGACTACCTAGATTTTTAATCCAGCTATGAAAGGTTACTGGGTGCAGTCAAGTACTTGTGGTAGTCAGTTGTGGATCAAGATGGAATTTGACCTATCCCGTTAAAAGGAGAAATGCTTGTGTTACAATTTAGCAAGACCTTGGCCAAGGCACTTCATGTGAAAGTCACATGATCACTAAAATTGGAATCACTTTATGGATTTATTGTTTAGAGTTGATAGGCTCTTAAGCCATCCTTAGCATTTATGGTCAAGAGGATGAATTATACGGTAACTATTTCTTAGGATTCTTGAAGTTTGCTCGGTAACTCTTCGACCTATCCGGACGTCGGGTTCCATTGCTAGATGGGCACATCGATTAGTATAGAAAGTTATTTCTATGCTACCGACTTAGGTTCAACCTAGAGAGTCACACGCATAGAAGTTTCCTAGGATGATCTATCTGCTGATCAACGATTGAGAATCGTATATGATTTAATTAATCAATTTGATTGATTGAATTATCTCAATTGGGTTAAGCACAAGTGAATAAGATTCAATTTGGTTTAAGTCTATTAGAAGGACTAGTCAATTTCAAATATTGATTTGAAATTAGACTTGATTTGGATTTAAATAGATTCAGGACTAGCTAAATTTGATTTGGGCTAGGACCATGATCTATGTGGGTTCAGTCCAATAAATTCAGATCAGATTAAACCATCACCTAAACCCAAACTTCTCGTATAAGGATCTCACATGATGAGATGGCTAAAATCTCATCTCATAAGAGATTAAATTCTCATATAGAATTTAATGCCTGATATTAATCTTCTTTCGTTGGAATTCTAAGTGTTAGAATTCATGTACCTCTTTGAATTAGCCAAACACTGCGACTCTTTGGTTTTCACCGAACATCAGAATTAGCCAAACATTGCGACTCTTTGGTTTTCACCGAACGTCAGAATTAACCAAACGCCGTGCCTCTTTGGTTTGGTGTCTCTTTGCTTTTTACCGAACGGCGGAATTCTAAATGTTAGAATTCAATGGGTTGGCAAAAATGAAACTATAAATAGAGGACATCCCTCACTAGATTACACAGAACAACAACACACGATATGTCATGGATTGAAATTCTAAAAGGTTAGAATAGAAAATCCCGGTGATTCTGTTGTTAGCAAAAGCATGGTGGATCTTGGAGGAAGATTCAAGTGGAAGGATTCAAGATCAGCAAAGTTATTTTTCCGCAAGCTAGCACTCCCGGAAATCCGATCATTCAGGGCTTCGCGTGGACGATACTAGAGGCCGGACGATTGAACGGCTGCAGAGCACAAAAGGATTTACCAACTGCCCTTAAGGTAAGTGATATGATCCCTAGATCTTAACGCATGATTCAAGGCAAGAAGTATGACTTCTTACCTTGAGGATCAAGATATGATCTTGATGATTTTATTTATATGCACATTTTAGATCAAACGATCCTATATATAAGGCAAAGATATGATCTTGATGCATGTTAGATAGATTAATATTTAATCTTTAAAATTTCGCATTGATAATTGTTATCAAATTTTAAAATATGCATGCCTCGAAGATTAATTCTCTCTACACGGGGGGCATTGCTTCCACCATGACCCTTGAAGAAGTAGAAGCCCTTAGGGTCATGTATAGGGTTCCTGATTTCATCCGTCTGTTTGTGCCGGGACCTGAAGACAGAGTGACCTCCGTCCTTCTAGGTCGGGTCGCTCTGTACGAAGAGTTCTTCCGGTGCAGGCTGCGGCTTCCTTTCCACTCCTTTTTCTTGAATCTTTTGAATAGGTATAGGTTAGTGTCGGCACAGTTGACTCTGAACTCGATTCGGATCTTCTGCGCCTTCGTCATCCTTTGCCATTTCCTGGGTTCCGCGACCAGTTTGTCCCTGTTCCGGGCTTTTTACAAGCTCCGCCGCCAGGGTGAGGGGGCATGGTGGGTGTTTACCGATAGATCGGGTAGGGCCCTTCCTTTAGGTCTCCCATCAAAAATTAGAGGGCGGAAATCTCGATTTCTTTTCGCCCATGTGGAGGGAGTGAGGACCAATTGGGGGAACCGGACGTCAGCTCCAACGAGAACTCGGCTATGAGCGATAAGGACGGGGAACTCTACCGCTACCTCTCATCCTCCTAGATTCCTTCTTACAAGGATCTCCTATTCGAGGAGAATTTGTATGAGGCCGAGCTGGCCTCGGCAGTCAGTGAGCACAGAAACCCATTCCTCTCGCCCTCAGTTGGGCGCTGCCCCTATTCTTTTTGGCATCCATCGCCTTGTCCTCCTCTCTTTTTTCTTCTCTTTTTGTTTTTGGTACTGATGTACGTTTCTTGCGCAGCAATGAAGATTCTTGTGGAGAAATTCGAGGCCCTTCCGCGCCAAAAGAAACGACAGCCAGCAAGCAGGCGAGGCCAGCCAAGAGGGCATGGAGAGGAGCCCGTGTCGAGCCGGACGAGATCCCAAAGGTCCCCACATCCCAGGCGCTTGTGGAAGAGCCGGCCAAGGACGTGCCAGTTGGGGAGGCGGTCCCCGGCCCGGCCGGGGCCGAGACGGAAGAGGGGGAGATCCCTGCCACCACTGAGGCAGTCGTAGTGGTGCTGGACCTCGAGGAGGAAGTCCCTACCACCGCCGATTCAGCCGAGATGGGGCAGGCTGCGGTTGTTAGAAGCCCTCTGACTCCCACCGAGCCAGAGAGGGAGAAGACGCCCCCCACAGCTGGAGAGGGGGTGATCGCTGTCAGAAGCTCCAATGTCGGGGCGAGGAGGTCCCGCGAGCATAGGGCCGAGCCGGGGAGCTCGTCCCACCAATCTACGCATCGCCCGAAACGGCGGCCGGTTGATGAGGCGCTGGGGGGCCAGCGTGGCTGGCACCCAGGCTTCTCACTATGGAGGATGCGGCACGGGCTGCCGTCCTCCTGTCCTGGGCACGGACGTTGGCGACCGACGAGGAAATGGGGCAGCAGTCCCATGCCGCCGTCCTAGACATGGTGATGGTAAACATACTCCAGGTAATCTTTCGATCATAGTCCCTTTTTGACATACCTCGGTTGACATGTGGCTAACGAATTTCTTTGGTACAGCTGGCCAATGGGGCCTTTGCCCTTCGCGCAGTGGCAACCCATACAGGAGAGGCACTCGCACGCACTCTCGGACGGGTCGACAAGTACAAGGAGCAGAATCGAGAGCTGTCCGAAAGACTTGCTCGGCAGCAGCAGGAGGCCAAGGCTCGGGAGGAGGACCTAAGCGGCCGGGCGAGGGAGGAGGAGAGCCGGGCCAGAGTTGAGAGCAACCGAGCCTCCGCGGCCGAGGCTAAGCTGGTGCTGACGTCAGCCAGACTGGAGTCGGCCAGCAAAAGGATCGAGGAGCTGACCCGCCAGCTCCAACTGTCAGAGGGCCACGCCGACACGGCCATGGACGAGGTCCGGGCCGCGATGGAAAAGGCCGCTGCGGCAGAGAGAGCGGCGGTCGATGCGAGGCATGAGCGGGCCGGGGCAGTGGCCCACGCTCACGAGGCCAGCGCCCGCACCGATGAGGCTGAAAGCAGGGTCTGGGAAGCCAAGGCGCGTGCCAGGGAGGCCGAGGCTGGGGCCGAAGCATGAATCTGTGAGGCCGAGGCCAGGGCGGAGGCACAAATCTGGGAGGTTGAGGCCAAAGTGACCAACGCCATTGCCGATTTTAAGGTTTCAGCGGAGTTTGAGCAGGTGGTCACCGAGGCCAGCTTCGATGCCTATATGAAGGGCTTCGAACTTTGCAAGGCAAAGGTGTCCGCGGCCCTCAACGTCAACAGCTCCGACCTTGAGAAGATCTAGCCTGGGGGTCTTGGTGAAGAGTCGGCGGAGGAGGAAGAGGACGGGGAGGAGCCGGGGCCGGACGAGCCTTGAATTTTTGCTTTCTGCGACTTTGTATTTTTTCCTTTCTTTTTGTAGCTGACCACAGGTCAGATTTTGTAATCATTCTAGAATTCTTAATGAAAAGGAGTTACTTTTGCAAATATCTTGTTTCTTTTCTGTATCTTGTTTCTTCTCTGCTTGCGAGTATTATGTATGTCGGGGGCGCCGCTGTGGGTCTTAGGCATGAGGGTAGCCGAATAGGTTTGTAGAAACTCGCGCCGCTAGATAGGCTCATGATTAGCCAGGGTAACGTGGCGCTGGCTACGGCCGTTTAGGAATGCCTTTGGAGTTCTCCCACAACTTAGAGAGTCCTTACTGAGGCGATCTACTCACAGCTAGAAAGATCCTTCCTTTAAACTGCCTTCCGTGCCTCGTCTACTTCCTTGACAATAACTTGAATGAGTCGACAAGAACCCAGATTGCCAACTAAACTTTCGAATCATCTAGTCCCTGACCAGCCACGTAACTCAATCAACCACTGGCCGTGAGGGAGAACCCGAGTGATTCTGAATGGTTTTTAAGAGTATTCTAGGCATTTGCGTGTGAACTCAGTGAAACAGCTTGAACAGGAATTGGGCTATAAGATTTGAGGAGGCATCCTTGGAGGTCGACTCTGAAGGCTATTCTGGTGGGCAAAGTCTGTTGGGATGGCACGGAACTGAGCAACATCCTTTTAGCCATAGCGCCGATGAGCTTTGGCCTTGACCCATCTTGGGGACTCGCACGCTGGCCAAGTCCAAGACGGGGTGTCTGGGGCGAGGTCGACTCGAATAGGTTGGGGCGAGAGCCTAAGGCCAGCGTCAGGGTGGAAACGAGTGCCCACCAATGAATTGGCCCTTAGCCGTTGAGGTAGACTTGGAGGTACCGAGGCAAAATTGCAGCCATCAGAAGCCTCTTAGACCCTGGAGGGCGACCTGAGAGCTAAGAGTCATCAGGTTCCTTTTGAATCCCGAAGGATGACCTGAGAGTTGAGAGTCATCAGGTTCCTTTTGAACCACCTCGGGGGTTTAGGAACCGCTACGAGGGGCAACTCGTCCGGTTACGGAGCCTTAGGGTCTTGAACCTACTCGGGGGCAACGCCGTGCCGGGGCCGAGTGGTGTCCCATGGGCTACGATACCGATAAGGTCCTTTTGAACCGTCTCGGGGGTTTAGGAACCGCTGCGAGGGGTGACTCATCCGGTTACGGAGCCTTAGGGTCTTGAACCTACTCGGGGGCACCGCCGTGCCGGAGCCGAGTGGTGTCCCATGGGCCGCGATGCTGGCGAGGTCCTTTTGAACCCCTCGGGGGTTTAGAAACTGCTACAAGGGGTGACTCGCTCGGTTACGGAGCCTTAGGGTCTTGAACCTACTCTAGGCACCACCGTGCCGGGGCCGAGTGGTGTCCCATGGGCCGCGATGTCGGCGAGGTCCTTTTGAACCGCCTCGGGGGTTTAGGAACTGCTGTGAGGGGTGACTCGTCTGGTTACGGAGCCTTAGGGCCTTGAACCTACTTGGGGGCACCGCCGTGCCGGGGCCGAGTGGTGTTCCATGGGCCACAATGCCGGCGAGGTCCTTTTGAACTGCCTCGAAGGTTTAGGAACTGCTGCGAGAGGCGACTCATTCGGTTACGGAGCCTTAGGGTCTTGAACCTACTCGAGAGCACCGCCGTGCCGGGGCCGAGTGGTGTCCCATGGGCCGCGATGCCGGCGAGGCCCTTTTGAACCACCTTGGAGGTTTAGGAACCGCTGCGAGGGGTGACTCGTCTGGTTACGGAGCCTTAGGGTCTTGAACCTACTCGAGGGCATCGCCATGCCGGGGCCGAGTGGTTCCCCATGGGCTGCGATGCCGGTGAGGTCATTTTGAACCGCTTCGAGGATTTAGGAACCGCTGCGAGGGGTGACTTGTCTGATTACGGAGCCTTAGGGTCTTGAACCTACTCGGGAGCACCGCCGTGCCGTGGCCGAGTGATGTCTCATAGGCCGCAATGCCGGCGAGATCCTTTTCTGAGATCTGGTCTACGGAAGGAACAGCCATGGTGTTGAAGGAGGTCCTTTATTGCTCACAATGTAGAGAGATACATCATTGATAATATTGATGAAGATTGTCCGCATTCCAGGTACGCGGGAGGGGCCGACCGTTGAGCTCTTCATTTCGGTATGCTCCTTGGTGGAGTGCCTCGGCAATACGGTAAGGACCTTCCCAATTGGCGGACAGTTTGCCCCCCTCCGTTGGCTTGGACACCGAGGCTTTTCTCAAAACCAGATCTCTAGGACGAAACACTTTGGGACGGACCCGGACATTATAATACTTGGTGGCTCACTGGCGAAAAGATGCCATACTTAATCATGCTCGATCATGTGCTTCATCGATGAAGTCGATATTAGCTCTCAACTGGATGGAGTTGTCTTCCTCGCTGTAGGACTCCACTCGCAGGCTCGGCAATCCGATCTCCACAGGAATGACCGCCTTGGACCCGAAGGCTAGACTAAAAGGGGTTTCGCATGTTGGACCCTCGGGGTTGTGTGGTAGGCCCACAATATGCTAGGAAGCTCTTCTACCCACCGGCCTTTGGATCCGTCCAGCCGAGTTCTGAGCCCCCTGAGGATGGTGTGGTTCATGACCTTGGCCTCCCCATTGGCTTGTGGGTGGCCGACGGAAGTGAATCGATGGTGAATACCCAATTCGTGGAAGAAAGTATTGAACGTGATGTTGTCGAACTGGCGGCCATTGTCGGTAACGAGAGTGTGAGGTAGGCCAAAATGACATATTACTGACTTTCAGAAGAAGGCTTTGATTTTGTTCTCAGTGATTTTGGCCAGCGCCTCAACCTCAACCCATTTAGTAAAGTAGCCGATGGCGACAATCAGGAACCTCCATTGTCCCGAAGCTGGGGGGAATGGTCCAAGAATGTCCATTTCCCACTAAGCAAAGGGCCATGGGGCCAAGAGCGGATTTAGAGGGACAGAAGGTTGATGCTGGATATTCACGTGGCGCTGACAGCCGTCACACTTCTGGACTAATTTGGCTACATCGTCTCTCATGGTAAGCCAGAAATACCCTTGACGGAGGGCCTTCTGGGCCAAGGACCTGCCCCACAGGTGATTTTCACAGACGCCTTCATGAATTTCTCTGAGGATGTAATCGGCGTCGGCATGTCCTACACACTTGAGTAGAGGGTAAGAGAAAGATCTCCGGTACAGGCGTCTGTCCAGGAGGGTGAATTTGGAGGCTCTTCATTTGAGTAGCTTAGCTTCATCACGATCATCAGGAAGAGTGTCGTCCGTGAGGTACCGGATGTAAGGATCCATCCAGGTTGGCTCCTGGGTCAGGGGGAGGACCTCCTCTTTGTCTTCTATACTAGGCCTTTCCAAGTGTTCGATGTAGGCGTCCCTCGTGAAGCCGTCGGCAGAGGTGGCCAATCGGGAGAGGGTGTTGGCCTTGGCATTCTCGCTCCGAGGGATGTAGCTAATGCTAAAATAAGAGAGTGGAGAGACTAAGAGCCAGACCTTGCCCAAGTACTAGGCCATGGAGGGATCACGTGCTTCGTACTCTCCGTTGATCTGCCCGGAGACAAGTTGCGAGTCAGTAAAAGCTCTGAGAGTTGTATTCCAAACTCCTGAGCAAGCCTTAGCCCTGCTAGTAGGGCCTCGTACTCGGCCTGATTATTAGTGGCTTTGAATAGGAACCGAAGGGCACACTCCACCGTCTCTCCCTTTGGGCCTGCAAGAATGAGGCCGGCACCACTTCCTTGGGAGTTCGAGGCGCCGTCCATGTGAAGAATCCAGGACTCCCCATCGCTCTCTAGCTCGGCGATGGACTGCTCCATGGGAGCCTCTTCGGTCGGCTCCTCTGCCCAAGTGCATTCAACTAGAAAATCGGCTAGGACCTGGGACTTCAGGGCGAGCCGAGCCTGAAAGGAGAGATCAAACTCTCCCAGCTTGATGGCCCACTTAGCTAGTTGGCCTGAGGTGTTTAGTCGAGCCAGGATGGCTCGGAGAGGTTGGTCTGTGAGCACCACGATAGGATGGGCCTGGAAATATGGGCGGAGGCACCGAGCAGAGACAATCAGGGCAAAGATGATCTTTTTTGTCTTGGAGTACCTGACTTCCGCATCGTGAAGCACCTTACTCACATAGTACATAGGTCTCTGGGTCCCGTCGCCGTCAAGATGCACCAAAATAGAGTTAACAGCCTCCGGGAGGCGGCAAGGTAGAGAAAATGGTTCTCTTCGTCTTCTGGCTTCGACAAGAGTGGCGGGGAGGACATGAACGCCTTCAAGCCATCGAAGGCCTTTTACAACTATCCGTCCATTCAAAGCTATTTACCTTCCGCAGGGCTTTGAAGAAGGGCAAGCATCGCTTGGCCGACTTGGAGAGAAAACGGCTTAGGGCCGCCACCCTCCCGTAAGCCGTTGTACCTCCTTCTTGCTAGATGGCGGCCTCATATCGAGGATGACGCTTATCTTCTCGGGGTTTGCCTCAATCCCTCGCTGGGTTACCATAAAGCCTAAGAACTTTTCCGCTGTAACGCCAAAGGCACATTTTTTAGGATTCAGCTTAACTTGGAAACGACGGAGGTTGTTGAAAGTTTCCTCTAGTTCGGAGACGTGGTCGGAAGCGCGGGTCCTTTTGGTCAACATATCGTCCACGTAGACCTCCATGTTCTGGCCTAGTTGATTTCGGAAGACTTTGTTGATCAACCTTTGGTAGGTCGCCCCTGCATTCTTAAGTCCGAAGGGCATCACCTTATAGCAGTAAATGCCTTTCTCTGTCACAAAAGACATGTGCTCCTCATCGCCAGGGTCCATCTTTATTTGATTATATCTGGAGAAGGCATCAATGAAGCTGAGGAGCTCATGGCCGGAGGTGGAATCCATCAGCTGGTCGATCTGGGGCAGAGGAAAACTATCCTTCGGGCATGCCTTATTCAAGTCGATGAAGTCGATGCAGATCCTCCAGCTCCCATTCGCCTTTTGTACCATGACCACATTGGCCAGCCAGTTGGGGTAATGTGCCTCCTGGATATGATCGGCTCTGAGTAGCTTGTTGACTTCTTCATCAATGGCCTTTTGTCATTCGGGAGTGAAGCTTCTCTTCCTTTGATGAATCGGACGACACTTTGGGTCAATATTGAGCTTGTGGGTGATCACCTCCGGAGGGATTGCCAAGCATGTCGGATGCTGACCAGGCGAATATATCCGAGTTAGCCCATAGGAAGGTAAGGAGACGGTCGTGATCTTCTGAAGGGAGGAGCCCGCCGACACGCACAGTCTTCGTTGGGTCATCTCCAAGGGGGAAGGTTAGGAGCTGCTCGGTCGGCTCTCCTCCTTTGCTAGACTCTCTGGGGTCAGGCGCTTCCGAGGCTGACGCGGCCTCCTGGGGACTTGACGCTGCGTGATAGCAAGGTAAGACCGAGCTGACTTCGTCCCGCATCTCTTCGATGGCTCCACTAGTGGGGAACTGCACAAGCAAACGTCGGGTGGAGATGACTGCATCCAACAAATTTAGGCCTGGTCATCCAAGGATAGCATTGTACGCCAGAGGAACTCGTACGACCAAAAACTTTATGATGACCATGCTTTGGCACGGCGGTGTTCCGACCATCATTGGCAAGGGTATTTCGCCATCAACCCTTATTGAATCCTCGGTAAACCCGACTAGAGGGGCCGCCACGGGCTGAAGAGAGTTAAGAGATAATCCCATCTGAATAAATGTGTCGTAGGTAAGGATGTCAGCTGAGCTGCCACTATCAATTAATATCCTTTTTACATGGTGCTTGGCGATCGTCATAGAGACGACGACGCCTTCATTATTTACATTGTCAACAACCGCTGACCCCCGCCCAGGAATTACATTGTCTGGCGCCTCCTCCCCTCTAGGGTGTTTGGATGAAGGAGCTGCCCCCAAGATACCATCCCGACCGTCCGCTCTGTGGGGGCATTATCGATAGCAGCCTGAGCGGGCGGGGGCCCCATGAGGGCCGGCAGTGGCAGTGGCGCCTTTTGGACATACTTTCCAAGGTAGCCCCATTGGATGAGCTCCTCGATGGCATGCTTCAAATTGTAGCAACTGTCAGTATCATGGCCGTAGTCCCGGTGGAAGCGATAGTAGCGACTCTTGTCCCGGGGGGTGCCCTTCCTCATGGGAGGAGGTCGTTGGAGGTAATGCTTGCCCTCAATCTCCATAAGGATATGAGAGAAAAAGGCAAGAAGAGGCATAAGTTTGCCCTCTTGAGGGGCGAGGCCTCTACGTTCGCGGTCCAGCCGGTGAGACGGCTCGGGCCGCCGGGGGCGAGGCGGTCCGCTCAGCTCCGGACGGGCAGGCTTGTGGCTAGATCCCCTTGAGGACTCACGGCGGGTGAGGTCGGCCACATCCGCACGAATGTACTTCTGGGCTCGGAAGAGAAAGTCGAAGTAGGAGCCCGGAGGCTTTTTATCCAGAGAGAAGGTGAAGCGGGATGGGAGGACCCCCGCTTCAGAGCTAACATTGCCACCACGTCGTCCAGGTTATAGACTTCAAGGGCGGCGATCTTGAATCGGATCACGAAATCCCACAATGACTCCCCCTCCTTCTGATGTACGAAGAAGAGGCTGTCGGCGACCCTCGGGATCCGTCGGCAAGCGTCAAAATGCACCAAAAAGGCCCTTTTCAGCTCTCGAAAGGAATCGATGTTGTGAGGGGATATGCGCGAGTGCCAAGCACGGGCAGCTTTCCACAGGATGGCGTGAAAAGCCTTATATAGAAGGGCGTCCATGGTACCCTGGACCTGCATCATAGCGTTGTAGCTCTCGAGATGATCGAGAGGATCCGTTATACCATGATACGGATCTATTTGAGGGAAACGGAACCTGAAGGGTATGGGCTCCTCCAGTATCCGGCAGGTGTAGGAAGGACGAGTATCATACTCTTCCTCTGGTTGGTGGTTGATTCTCCTAGTAAGCTCGTCCAGTCGCTGGCGGTATTCATCCAGGCGATCCTCCGCTTGGCGATTGATTGTAGGGGTCCTCCTGAGTGACTCGGAGGACAAGGAAGAAGAAGAAGATGGGAAAGGATGCGGAGGATAAGACTTTCGTTTCGGCTCCTTCCAGCACCGCGGCTCCAGTGGAAGCTTGCTCGGGCCACAGTCGGGGGATCGTGGTCATTTGAGGGGCTCACGATGGGGCTTCCTAGGGGAAGCCTGGTGACGACCAGCATCTCTCTGAGGAGAGCCTCCCCTTGCAGACTGTTGATTGCAGGGGGAGCGGTCTGATGCTGGGTGGCCACGGACTACTACTGCTGAAGTCCATGGACCATGACGGTGAGAGTTTGGACCTGTTGGGTAAGGGCCTCCAATTGCTCAGCTGGGGTAGCTGCGTCTGGCGACGGGCAGGCAACTGGGGGATCGACAGTCGGGAGGTTGGCCTCCTGCTGCTTAGCTGGGGGATGCCCCCCAGGGCAACTGATAGAAGCATCCTGAGCCCGCATCATCACCATTGCTGATAGAGGGAGAATGAAGACTGCTGCAGGGTTCATATCTTCCTAACTTACGCACCCCCCTACCTGGCGCGCCAATCTGATGACGCCCGATCACATGTGTTGAATGCCGGAAAGATTGATCTGGTCGCTGAAGATATTTTCGCCCAGCCGGACGACCTGCAAGAAGTCCCAAGATCGGAGGGGTTCTTCGGTAGGGACCTTCCGACGCCCAAGTCAGCGATCGAGGTCACAGCTGAAGATGAGCTCGAGAGAGCTCTTTAAGGCAGAGAAAGCTCTAGAGACGGAGTTTCTCCCGAATAATGAAATAAGAGGGGGGTTATGTTTACATACCTGAACCTCTTGCAGACTTACCCTTTTATAGGCAGTTGGGGTCTGCATGGGGATTAGCCGTGTGACATTTCGTGAGGGAGAGATGTCCGCAGAACACGTGGGGGTTACATAAATTTAGGGCTGATTGGTGGGTCCTATCCCATCGGAGAGGGAAGCCGGCGGTTAGTGGGCTAAGTCCTATCAGACGATGGAGTTAGCCGGTAGGTGGGGCTAGTCCCATCGATAGCGTGGTCCTGTGGTAGGCGGGCCTGATTTTGTCAGGTTGCGTTGGTCAGAAAATTGATGGTTCTGGCAGATGTGGGGCCGACCTGAGGAGGTCGGGCTGCCTCGGCTGATTTGGAGACGCCGAGGCAGACGGGGCCGACCTAAAGAGGTCGGGGCCACCTCGACTGATTGGGAGACGCCGGGGCGGACGGGGCCGATCTAAAGAGGTCGGGGCTGCCTTGGCTAATTTGAAGATGCCGGGGCGGACGGGGCCGACCTGGAGAGGTCGGGGCCGTCTCGGCTGATTCGGAGACGCCGGAAAGGCCGGGGCCGATCTGAAGAGGTCGGGGCCGCCTCGGCTGATTCGGAGACGCCAAAGCGGACGGGACCGATCTGAAGAGGTCGGGGCCGCCTCGGCTGATTCGGAGATGCCGGAGCGGATGGAGCCGACCTGAAGAGGTCGGGACCGTCTCGGCTGATTCGGAGATGCCGGGGTGGACGAAGCCGACCTGAAGAGGTCGAGCCGTCTCGGCTGATTTGAAGATGCCGGGGTCGATGAGATGTGTTTGTGCCACATGATAGATTTTGTCATGATTACCTCTATGACTTTATTGGCTATATCATTAGCCACATCGCCTATCATTTTATTTATCATGAGATATTGATAAGCACATCCACCGGTGGTTTTATCTTATGCATCGGTGAGACCGACCAAAGTCTTCATCTGATAGGTAACTTATCTTCCTGTAGGACATCTGCTGTGAGGAATGATCATTTGTTTTTTATGGTATTTCTCATGTCTGTGGATGACCAAGTCGCTGGACCATGCTGAAATTATCTTGTTGATAGGGTTATCATTCACAGCTGACAGGGAGGTGGTGTGTGGTCTCCTCTCAGGGTGTCTTACATACCCTATTAATGCCCCTCCAGAACCATATAAAAGCAACCTAGAGGTGGGTTCTTATGGTCATTTTGGTAACGTGTTGTTGAAAACTTGGAAGTGGAGCATAAAGACCTGCCCTACATTAGCGACCACCAATTAAGCATTCTGCTCTCCTGTTTTAATTGCACAATTCATTGCTTCTGAACAAAGAGAGCAAGATTCCAACTGTCACCTGTAATACCAAGATAAAGATAAAAGTTTGTCAAGCCATGATGGAGGATGTCTGACCTGTTCTTGACTCAAGTTTGCCCTTGCTAACTCTAAGAGGGAGTTTGGTAGCAGGTAATCTATCTAGATTACCGATAATTTAAACGAGGCACATCAAATAACTGTATTTAGTGCATATATTGAATGTCAATCTATTTACAGTGATAATCTGGATTACCTCACAAATTATCTCAGGAAAAGGTAGTTATTCATATTACCAGAGATATTGTAATATAATAATTTTTTTTGACAAAATTTTGATCGCTCTCTACTCGCTTCCTTCTATAACGATCCCGCTGGAACGTATCGAAGATCCCGAGCCACACCCTCTTCTACCGAGCCAGGTCATGGATCTCCGCGACCTAGCGGCCCGACGGCCATTTCAAGACAGCGTAAAACTTTTTCCGATCGGTGGCCTTCGGCATCCTAACCAACCACTTCGAATTTTATTTATAACTATAATTTTTTTAATCAAATATATAATAATATATAAATTTTTAATAAATTTAATTTAAGAATATTTTAAGAATTTAATATTATATGACTGGTAATCTGTTAGTTATACCAAACACAATAAATAATATTATTGTAACAATAGCTATGTATACCAAACACAGTAATCAATATTACTGGTAATCTATCAAGTGATAATCTATATTAGAGGCAATTCATATTATCATTCAGGATTGCCTGTTGATACACTAAACGCAACCTAAGTCTAACCATGTCATCTTTATCAGAACTTCAAAAAAAAGAAAAAGAAAAAATCCCGTAGTCTCATGCAAGCAGTTTCTTGGTTTTGCTACTCTACATACGTGCTGACTGGTAAGCAGATAATTTGACATTTTGATTAATTTTTCTGTCCTCTATTTCCCTGTCACGCTTTATTATTAAAAAAAAAATGTGACCATCTTGAACTACAGTGTTATACAAGAACAAGAGTAGTGGCTTCACTCTTTTCTCTGTTTTTGCTCATTTATTTATTTCAGAGTTATACAATGAGGTTTCTTTTGAAAAAATCTTACTATTCTGTTGCCCAATCCAATATTAAGTTATAACCTCCTCATGATGTTTGTTCCAATCGAAGAGTTAATTTGCTGCTTCTATTAATACTGATACTGTCTGCAATTTATTTTAGTCCCCGATCACAAAAATGCTATCCACATCAAGCACTGGGCTTGAGTCTCTGCCCAGATAAAAGTTACTGATCACTGCTGTCCACTCACTGTGAGCAGGTGGCGGTGATGCCACGTGTAAAACACAGACAGGTGGATCACACGTACCCTTGCTTGCACCTCTCCTTGATGGAATAGAATTTTCTCAATCAGATGATACAGCTCATGTAACATCCTAGGATCTCCCCCATATAGGTTAATCTAAAGGTATTATTTGGAACTTTTTGTCCTTATAAAAATATCAAGTGCTATCTAGTGTACAACTGATGAGAGAATAGATACATGCTAGCACAAGCTCTTGCAGCCCAGCTTAAATGGTCCAAACTGTGCATGGGTACTTATGATTATCATCAATGACTGTGGGCACTTCCTGTTCCATTCATAGAGGCTAAAGCCGGCATGAAGAATCTCTCTGATCAGCTTTTACTGTCTTCTAATAAGTAATCTCAGGCTTCACTTCATGGTCCACTTACTCTGATGGTAAATTTCTTTCCTGGGATGCACTGTGAAATAGGAAAAGCTGGGCTGGAGAACTTTGAAGGGTCATAGAAAGGTGGAATAACTCATTTGAGGTCTACTGAAGAAAAAGGTGACCTGTCATCAGGTCAGCCATTTTGGGTGGACCATGCTTGCAGTTTGGGTTGATGAAGGCAGTGACTTCTAGAAGCAAAGATGCCAATGGGGCATCTCATAATTAATAAGCATTTGTAGGACCCGGGGAATTCGTTGCCATGGAGATTGGTGAGTGTATCATTTGAAGCATTATCATCTTCAGAGGCAGGCCAATTAATCTTGCTGTGACTGCTCTCACTGTGCACCCTTCGCCGGGTTGGTATCATATTTGTCCTCCAAACATATCCTCAGGTAGTCCACTTTCACTCCATTGTGTCTCAAATCTGAACTCTTATTTGTAGCAATAGTTGCTCTCTTTTTGAGATGCATGGGGATTAGTAATTAGTATTGCCACTGAACAAATCATTATAGCAGGACAGCATTGGTTGCCAATGAACACAATCCTTGGTACGTAATCTGTGCATCAGTTGTTTTATTTGCTTAATTTTCGAATCAAAGTATTCGTACTCAGGTGTTGATATGTTAAAAGTTTATGCCATTTGGACGATGCGTTCAACTACCAAAATTAAATTAATATAGCAGCACATGGATCATTGTTTTATCAGCAGACAGGAAATCTCTCTGTTGATACGGTTCCATTAATCATCCTGCAAACTTGAGATCATCTTTGTACCGATCATATGAATTGCATTGAGATGAATTCTATCTGCCACGCTTTTGAATGACAAGGGGGCATCTTTTGACTTCTTTCTTGGCTTCATATCTGTACTGCCGTCCTGTTACGACTCAAATTAATATTCCAAAGGCATCTAACTGACTTGTAAAGCATAGTCCTTAATTAGTGAGGACTGTAAAAGATCTTGATCATAGCTTTTGCTCTGGTCTACCCAGGCCGTCCTTTCTTTATGCTGGCTTATGTTGGTCTCATTGAGCAAACCTTTTCTCTTTACAGCTTTTAGCCGATGGCTTTTTCCCTTAATTTGTAGCCATTGCCATTGGTCTCCCCTGTGTGAATTTGAAACTTGGCCATCAGTGTGGACAATATACTAAATTTTCAGTGGAGACAAGAGTCTCCAAACCTCGGGTCTAAAGTCTAATCTATTGAGAACCTAGCTCATTATGCTTGAAAACTGTTTGCTCTTTCTGTCTGAACTTGTCTCCAGGCCATTAGCCAAACAGCTTTCTCACAACCTACTTGGGGTGTGAGCCCACTTGCAACTCAAAATTAGTCTTTTCTTCCCATGGAACAAAAAGGAGGAGACCGACAAGCAATATAGAAATAAAAGCAGAAGACATGGAAATCCCCAGATGTCTTTTCTTTCATCCTTGCATGCACCACCCCGCCACCCCCCTCCATGATTTTTTCTTTCATGTCATGGTCTTCACTGCACACCCATGCACCAGAACCACCAGCGATCACCAAAACACAAGGCAAAAAAATAAAAAAAAGAGGAGGAAAAAATAGAATCAAAATCTCATTTGATTTATTTTCATTTTTTTCCTTAAAAACGATTACAAGTTAGCAAAGAGTTGGGATTCGTCATGCTCTCCCCACCGTGGCCCCACCCATATCTACTCCTTTTCAAGTTGATGTTTCCTGAGACCTCACCCCATCCCCCGACAAGCCCCGTACTGTGGAATTCCTGAAAGAAAATAAGAAGGAAGCGAAGATTGCCCGGAAAACCAGGGATTTCCTTCCATCTCTCCTTTTGTTTTTTTCTCCCAGCTCCTCTCTTTTCTTCCATCCATTCCTCTTGTTCACTCACAAAGTCAAGCCAAACGCCAGTTGGGAGAGGAGGGGATTGATTGGTGGGATATGGGAACATGGCCCCAGATCTCCTCTCTCTCTCTCTCTCTCTCTCTCTCCCCCCGTCCTCATTTCACCTTCTCCACCAATACTCTAAGCTTTCCTTTAAGAGAGACCATCATATAATATAACAAAACTATCAAACTAGAACAATGAATGCGTCACCTTAAACAAAAGAGATGGTCACCCTATTCTTAGACTGGCTGCAGCCTATAGTTGGGAGCTGGAGGCGTTCGGGCTCTCGCTCATCAACCATGGCTCTGGTTGCACCGGCTGCTGCTCCGGCCAGTCCGGCCCGCACTCCAAATTCACGCCAAACAATCTCAGCCTCTTCGAGTTAGCCGGTGCCGCTTTCTCCACGGCTTCATCGCCTGCAATTGGATGAAGTTCATGAATTCCTTGCTCTTTAATTCAATCATGATGCCTAAACCATGGCCATGTCACCGAATCTACCTGCATGAAGACCGCAGTCTTGTTGCACCCCTGAGCTAACGTACAAGTAGGAGCTCGCCGGACTCCAGGGTACCGCAGCGTTGGGCATGGTCGTGGTGCGGGTCGGCGAGGCCTCGGGAGCACTGCGGCGCCGGCAACCAATGTAGAGGCGGTGACCGCCGGCCCGCAGGCGCTCGAAGAGGACCACGTCGCCCGCGTCGAGCCGTTTCTCCTTCACGAAGCGGCTCCAGCCCTTGGTGAAGACATAGCTCTGGCTGCTGGTCCAGTAGGAGTATCGGAAACGCCATGTCTTGCCTGCCTCGTCCTCGAAGCTCAGAAGCAGGCCTTTCTCGCCGGAGTCTCCGTCCAGGGGAAGTACTTCTCGGCATGCTGTTTGGGAATGACAAGCCTGTTGAGCTTGCCCACGTCGCTTGGGGTGAGGGGCTTCTCAAACATGAGTTCTCTCTCAATCTGGCCTTCCTCCTGCTCCACTTGGTGGTGGTGGTGAGGATTCATGGGTGGCTCCCAAGGCCAAGCTTGTGGGGGATGGCAGTGGATAGGGTTCATGGGCATTCAAGACTTGCGGAATAGAGTTTAAGTCTTGTGAGGGTGGGTAGAGAAGAAAGGAAGAAAAAGGGAGTGTGTGGAAAGTTGGTGGTGGAGATGGTGGTGATGATGGTGTTGGTGTTGAGAAGCATGTAGATATTATTGCTTTGCATTTATAACCTATCAAGAAAGATTTCAGTGTACAGTTAGGAGAAAATGCCAAAGAATTAGATAGATATATTTAGTTGTACATGAGAGGGGGGAGGGGGGGGAGGTCCTGGCTCAATTGATCTCAACACATGTGAGGGGGGCCTTTAGGTGGTGTACATATTTTAACTTGGTTGGACAGGAAGAATCAAGGGTTTAAAGCTCCTAAAGTTACTATATTTTAGAAAGTTTGATGAGAATGATCAGGTGGTGGTACTTCAAAGTGAGTGCTACCATGGTAGCTAGCCTTGCCACAGCCATCCAGGGAGAGAGGACCAGGCAATACTTTCAATGTGAGTTGTTGGGCCTTGTGACTCCTGTCTACAGGAATTTTTACTGCTACATCTGACTCACAGGAGTCAGGTTTTCTTCCGTATTAGAAGACATCACCTGTCTGAAGATGGTCCATAGATATATCGCTATGATAGCGTGGGGATGGCTGATGCTTTCTCATCTCATCTCATCTCATGTCTCAACTATTACTATTTTACTGTGGAGTTGGAATCATTTCACTCGCATATGGGGAGTCGTCTAGATGCATGAACCACACAGGCATCATCGATCATATTTAATGCTAGCTATCAAGAGAGGCTAAGTTGGCGAAGTCTTGGGCGCTTGCATCAAAACATTCCAAAGGTGTATCAAGTCGTTGGATTTGCTTTTTGATCAATTAATCTTCCCATAGGGTAGAAATGGATGACTACACTTGAAAGCATCGAATGGCTTTTGACCAGAAGGTGAAGAACCGAGCTCGACCAATCAAAACCTACGATCCTTACTCTTCTATATCCTATTGCAGTTCAGGTAGGGTAGGGTTAGGTTTGGTTGGCACCATCCATTACTCAAAACAACTCAGGTAACATATAAAGATCTTGACTAAATGGAGTTAGCATCATCCAACTCCAACCCTAGTTAAGCATTGTGAAATTGGTGTCCCAATCATGCGAATGTAAAAGTCAAAGTCTTGTTCTAATGTTTTAACCATTTTGTGGCCAGGTCTTCTCATTTACCAACCATCCTTTCTCATTGGTTCTTTCCTTGGGTGTGCTCTTTGGGCCATCCATTCTATTATCAACCTTACCCAAAATATGACTAACTTTGGAATTCTTCTGATGGTATCTAGTGCTAGCCAGCTTATGAGGTAATTTTTTTGAAACCCTAATATTAAGGGCTAGCCGTCTGGGCAAACATAAAAATTTTAGTTTAACATCACTTTCTCTTTTTTCTAAAAAAATATATAAAATTTATTTTAAAATTTAAAAAATATAGGTATTTTTGATATAGTTAATTATTTTTATTAACTATTTTTAAAAACATACATAATAATGATGGCTAAGACCATGATATCATGGCAAAATTAGTACAAGTTATATTGATGGTCACAAAAATAGCAGTAGGGGGGATATAACATCAATGATGTGATGGTAGTATGATAGTGATGGTTATGTGAAAGAGTTATAGTTATAGTAGTAATAATAGAGGTATCAAAGATGATCATGATAATGGTAAGATGATGATAATAACAACGATGATATGAATAAATAAAAAAAAAAAAAATATTATTTAAAATATATAAAAATATATATATATATATATATATATATATATATATATATATATATATATATATATATATATATATATATATATATATATATATTGAATTTTATAATTTTATTTTTTAAAATAATAATTATAAAAAAAAAAAGGAAACAAAAGCTATCTCAAATCGGCCCTTGGAGGGGTGGTTTGCTGTTGGAAAGGGAAATGAAGCTATTTCCTCACGTGTCCTGAGCCATTATTGGTTATGGCTCTGACGGGACCCAACGCGACTCTTGTCTGAAGTCGGAGGTGGGATCGGATGGGCGTGCAGAGATCCCTTCACCACTTTCCAACACGCCCGAGAAGAGAAGATGCGTCCAAAGTCCTTTTAGCTGCCGTCGTGGACGAACGTAGTCCTCACGTTTGCCTGCACGCCTCCCATTCCTCCGTCCTGCTGTTGTCTGTGTGCGCGAGCGAGCTTCATTTCATAGCTCTCTCCTCCTCGTCCTCCTCCTCTAACCTCTTCCAATCAATCATGCAGTCCACTCGCCCCTCTTTCTCAAGGCATATCATAACTCACTTGTAGACCCCTGGGCAAATCCACCCCCCCTACCTCTGTTTGGCTTTTTAGGCCTCCCCCCCCCCCCTCCAATCTCTTTTCTGTGCACATGAATGAATGAATGAGTAGCCTTTGGAGTTCGACATGGGATTATATATATATATTAATCAGTCCTCTTTCATGCAAGGCGGGTTATTTAATTATGGAGATAAGAAAACACATGGAAATGTTCTGTTTTTTTATTAGGACCCTGTTTTCTTTTTGAGGACACAATGAATAGGAAATGGTACTCTGTTTGCTTAACTTAAGATATCATCTACTGAGAATTGAGATGGCTCCACCCATCAGTTGAGTTTCTAACTGTCCCTCATATTAGTTTCTTTCTTCTATATATATATATATATATATATTCAAAGATAAATTATGTCTGTTATTGAAGCAAATGAAAACTAAATGGAAGTCTGATTATTTATACCAATAGAGGACTAATTGGTGAAGAATTCTCATTTCAGTGCCGTTAGGGAAAAACTAATATCTAGGGATCCGGACATGGTTATCTGATTAAAAGAAATAAAGCTCTTGTCATTTAACTATTGTACTAAAGGAAAAATCTAAATCACTGTTAAAAATATGAATGAAAAGAACATGCAACCAGATTTCAGTCTTGGTACAAACTGAAGTCATGTCGTTGCTCTTGTTGATTTGCACGAAAAAATTGATGTCATGAATTTAAAGGAAGATGAAAGAAAATTGTATCAAGAAACATGTAAAAAAAGAGAGAAAATATTATATTTATTAGATAACTTTCTAATTTGTATGTTATTGATTACATCAAAATTTTGCTATATGAAGTAGAAACTCAACAATCCTTATTTTTCATGTCTAAGATGTGATTCATGTGATTACTATAGAAATGAACCTAACCTAGTGCAATAATTATGTTATGAACAATGAACAAAAATATCTTTGTTTATGAGCAAAAAGAATCTCATGTGGACTTGTGAAATTTTTGGATTTATACCAATGAACCAAAAAAAAAACAATGAATTGATGAATTGAATAATAATATAATTATGTTAAATGCCTTTATAATCTTATATAAAAAATATTATATATGTACTATATTATACTATTGTAATCAATCTATTTATAAATTGATATTATATGTTTTATATTAAATTAAAATGCATCATAACCTAATTTTATTAGAATTCATTTAATGTGCTATTATTAATATATTATTCTAATTACATTTTATATTGTAATATATTATAAAATAATTAACATACTTATTTATTATTTTATATGTGTAAATATTACTGACCAATTTGGCGGTCAACATGAATTCACGCATGTAACTCACATGATCATAGCTGTTCAAAGGGTAATCAAAAGTCTTTTGAGTAAAAGGGATATAAAAAGGATAGGTTATATGTATGAGCCACATGTGAATGGATTGAAGTGAAGCAATCTAATCAACAAAGCGACACGAACCTTTGTTCCATCTTGCTCCTTATTCTGCCAAGTCAAAAGTTGCTCATATGACCATTGCTTGCTTGCATGTCTCTATCAATCCAATTAATTTTGGCATACATACATATGAAACCATCCCACTTTGTAAGTGGTATGTCATCTAAGTTTCATTCCAAACTGAGAGAATTAGAGAGATGTAGAACAGGGAAGTTTCAAGGACATGGGCAGTACCAATGGGGCCCTGAAAAACTTCGACAAAATTCTTTTATATTTGAAAGAAGGATTCATGGAGCCTTCCTGAAACTGCAGGGATGGACTTAATAGTATACAAGTGTAGCAGAAAATAGTAGATTCTGGCACAGCACACAGACCACTGTTCGATGTAACTTTAAGCACTAAAGGTGGTGGATTGTAGCACAGAAGAAGGGTTGTCTGTTTGTACGCCCATATGCTACGTAGCTTCTTATCATTAGCAAGAATAATTCATGCTGAAGTTGAGAACCGGTTGTCCTTTTATACTGTTTATTCAAGAGGAAAGCAGACCAAGGCATAGAGAATATTGTACCATTCAATAACTCTTGATGTTAAGATAATTCATATCATCTATTTTTCTCTTGAAAAATCATGGAAACTTGCACTAAGTAGAGCTAATACATCCTTTTCAACACCACTCCCAAACTCTTTACGTTTTTCCTAACTCATGGTCATTATTTCTCTTGAAAAATAAGACATCGTTTCGACCTTGAAATGGTGTATCAAGGCCGTGTAGCCACCTATCGGATCACATGATCATCAGATCATGATGATGAAACGACATATCGGGATGTTGATTGGCTTATCTAATCAATTGATCATCATATCACGATGTGAAACGATGTATCAAAGGCTGGTAGTTGATCAAATCTGATCAATTCAATTCAAATCAATTAAACCCGTAAGGATGCATCCAAAAGATACCTAAAGGCTATATAAATAAGACCTTAGACCTTTGCATTTCATTCAATCCAATCAATCTAAAATTTCTTTCCTCTCTTAGGCATTTGCATACTTTTCTTAGGAAAGTATAGCTATAGTGCATAGAAAAAGAGAGAAGCATTCTTAGTTTATATTTTTAGTGAATTGTAGTACTGCATTTATCAAAAGAAAATTGTTGTATCCTAGGAGACAATCGTCATACAAACCGTAAGCACCGTTGTGAAACAAAATTATTTTAAGGAGATAAAGTGTAACTCTAGACTCAGTCTTATCAATTAGGTAGCCACAATCTGCGCCAACAATCTTAAGACAATTTCAAGTCATGAAAGTGCTGTTGCAGATGGCTACAATGACTGTACCCGTTCAAGCTGAGAAACCAAAAAAGTTCTTCGAAGTCGACTTCAAGAGGTGGCAACAAAATATGTTGTTCTATCTCATAACTCTGAATCTGGTCAGAGTACTAAATGAACCAGTCCTGAAGAAAGAGAAGACCGACAAGTAGTGATTATTGCGGTGGAAGCATGGAAGCATTCAGACTTCCTTTGCAAGAACTACATCATCAATGGTCTGGATAATACCCTGTACAATGTGTATGTAGTATTGCTACTGCCAAAGAGTTGAGTATCTAGACAAAAAGTACAAGATAGAGGATGCAAAACATAAGAAGTTTGTGGTCGAAAGGTTTTTAGACTACAAAATGATCGACCACAAAACTGTTATGGAGCAAGTCTAAGAGCTCCAGATCATCCTGCATGAGATACATATAGAGAGAATATCTCTTAGTAAGTCATTCTAGGTAGATGTCATCATAGAGAAGCTACAACCATTATGGAAGGACTTCAAGAACTACCTGAAGCATAAGCGAAAAGAGATGGGACTTGAAGATCTAATTGTCCGTCTGAGGATCAAGGAAGACAATAAGAACAAAGACAAGAAGACATGAGGATAACTTGTTGAGCCTAAGGCCAACCTCATAAAAGGAAAGAAGAAACACAAGTTTTCTAGCAAAGGCTTTAAATAGAAAAAAGGCAATCCAAAGAAATTTAAATTTAAGGGAAAGTGCTTTGTCTATGAAAAATAAGGACACAAATCCAAGGACTATCATTTCAAGGAGAAAGAAAAGAAAGAGGTCAACATTATTGAAACCCTATCCCAAGAAGTATCCGAGACGATGCTGTGAGTTGTTGTGTTTGAAGCAAACATGGTAAATGTAATGTGTTTGGAGCTACCAGACATGTCTGCTCTAATAAGAGTATGTTTTTATCATATACTTCTATCAATGGTAGAAATCTGGTTATGAAAAATTATGCTACATCCAAGATAGGACTTGGCCGCATAGTACTCAAAATGACATATGGAAAGAAACTTCTATTGAATGATGTACTTCATGTTCCAGATATTCGAAAGAATCTGGTGTTAGGCTTCCTCCTAAGCAAATATGGCTTTAGGATGGTTTTTGAGTCTAACAAATTTGTACTCACTAAGGGGGGATATTTATTGGAAAGGGTTACTTGAATAATGGATTATTCAAGGTAAATGTAACGACTATACACCAAAATCTTAAAATAAATAAAATTTCTTTTTCTACTTATATGATTGGCTCTTCTTATTTATAGTATGATAGATTAGGACATGTGAATTTTAATTTATTATAAAAATAATAAAATTAAAATTATTATCTAATCATAAAATCGATCCACATTACAAGTGCAAAGTGTGTGTTGAAGCTAAAAATATCATTTTCTTCAGTAGAAAGAAATATTGAATCTCTTGACTTAATTCATAGTGATCTATGTGATTTAAAGTCAGTTCTATCTCGAGAAGGTAAAAAGTATTTTATAACATTTATTGATGATTCAATAAGATACTGCTATGTGTATCTACTAAAGTCTAAAGATGAGACTTTAGAAATATTTAAATGTTATAAGAATGAAGTTGAAAATCAACTTGGTAAAAAGATTAAGGCTATAAGGAGTGATAGAGGTGAAGAATACAATGCACCTTTTGACGAATTATGTCAAGAGCATGGCATTATTCATCAAACTACAGCTTCTTATTCGCCTCAATCTAATGGAATTGCGGAACGCAAAAAACACATTAAAAGAAATAATGAATGCTATGTTGATAAATTTTGATACACCATAGAATTTATGGAGAAAAGCAATTTTCTGTGCAAATCATATTCTTAACAAGATACATCTTAAGAAGAAGGATGTTACTCCATATGAGTTATGGAAAGAAAAGAAGCCTTCTTATAATTACTTAAGAGTGTGTGGGTGTCTAGCTAAAGTAGCTATTTTGGATCCGAAAAAGGTCAAAATAGGATCTAAAACTGTTGATTGTATTTTTATCGGTTATACACAAAATAGTAGTGCATATCGCTTTCTTATGTATAAATCGGATATATTTGATATTCCAAAAAATACAATCATGGAATCAAGGAATGCATCATTCTTTGAAAATATATTTCTAAGCAAAGAAAATTAGAAATAAGTTCAAATAAAAAAACTTATGATAATATTGCTAGTAGTAGTCATCATAAAATATATCCTGAAGATGAATCTTGACACAATAAGAGACCAAAAGTTACAAAGTCTTTTGATCCTGATTATATAACTTATATGTTACAAGATGAACCTTAGACATTCAAAGAGGCAATATCTAATCCAGAAGCATCCTTTTGGAAAGAAGCTATTAATAGTGAAATTGAGTCCATTATGCATAATCATACCTAGGAGTTGGTAGACTTACCATATGGTATGAAATTTTTAGGATGTAAGTGAATTTTTAAGAAAAAGCTAAAGGCTGATGGATTAATTGACAAGTATAAAACCAGATTAGTGGCCAAGGGCTTCAAACAAAAAGAAGGAATAGACTTCTTTGATACCTATTCACCAGTAAATAAAATAGCATCTATAAGAATGTTAATCGCTTTTGCATCCATTAACAATCTTGAAATTCATCAAATGGATGTTAAAACTACTTTTCTAAATGGTGAATTAGATGAAGAAATATACATGGAATAGCCTGAGGGATTTGTTATTCCTGGATAAGAAAAGAAGGTATGTAGACTTGTTAAATCCTTATATGGATTAAAACAAGCACCTAAACAATGGCATATAAAATTTAATAATGTCATGTTATCAAATGGATTCAAAATAATAAATGTGACAAATGTATATATGTCAAAACCCTGTCTGAAGGGTATGTGATAATCTACTTATATATAGATGACCTATTAATTATTGGTAGTAATATTGAAATGATTAAACAGATAAAGAAAATATTAATCAAACATTTTGACATAAAAAATATGGGTGTTGCAGATGTTATACTAGGGATTTGAATCACTAGAACATCTGAAGAAATAATATTATCTCAATCTCATTATATTGAGAAAATATTAAATAAGTTTAACAAGTATGATACTAGCCCAGTGAAAATACCTGTAGATGTTAATCTACATTTGGCTAAGTATACGGGAGAACTCATATCTCAGTTGGAATATTCATGTATAATTGACAGTTTAATGTATGTTATGAATTGCATTCATCCTACATAGCATATGTCGTCAATAAGTTGAGCATATTCACAAGTAATCCAGGTCCAAGTCATTGGATAGCTCTAATAAGGATATTAAGATATCTGCGATATACCCTAAGTTATGGATTACAATATTCAAGATATCCAGTTGTACTAGAAGGATATAGTGATGCAAATTAGATATCTAATACAGAAGATACAAAATCAACTAGTGGATATGTATCACCTTAGGAGAAGGTGATGTGTCATGAAAATCTTCTAAGCAAACATGTATATCTCAATCCACTATAGAATCTAAGTTTATTGCTTTAGAAAAGGCTACTGAAGAAGTAGAATGGCTTCAAAACTTTTTAAAAGATATTTCATGTTGGCCAAAGCCTGTGTCTGCAATATGCATACATTGTGATAGTCAATCGGCAATTTGCAGAGTACAGAATAAGATGTATAATGGTAAGTCTAGATATATACATCGTATACATAATACCATTAAGCAATTACTTTAAATTAGTATAATTTTCATTGACTATATTTAGTCAAATAAAAACCTAGTGGATCCATTGACAAAGGGGTTACCAAGAGATCAAGTAAATTGTTTATTGAGGGAATGGGTTTAAAACCTATAACAGAAAAATCTTCATAGTGGATACCTAACCTAGCTGACTGAAGATTCTAAGATCTAGGTTCAAAAGGGATAACTAAATTATGAAGAGATTTGCATAGCACTAAGGATGTCCAATCCTACTCATTTCTATGATAATTAGTGCTACATGCTAAAGGTACTAGGATAAGCATTGCTTTTAATAACTCTTATGACATGAACATTCATGTGGGGTATAGCAGGATACTCTTAATAAGAATCACTCATGTAAGTATGAACTGGGCTAATTCTATGAGAATTTTATGGTTTCAATTCTCTAAAGCACTCATGAAACTAGGAGGTGTTCGGGGCTAAAATGAACACAACTATGAGAACCAAAAGAATGCTCGGAAAGAAGTTTAAGACATCATGTTCATTTTTTAGCAAGTAAACCCGATAACAACTCACTAAGGAAGGTTCAAAGCCACAAGCTATCTATCTTGATACAACTTCATTCCATTACACTCTCTAAAGTATCTGCATATTCATTTGTATTAAAATCCTTCTTTATGGGGGATCGCCTTTGCTGATCTTTGATGATCTTTGATCAAAGTCCAATTTTCATTCATGTGGGAGATTGTTGGGTAATGGGACAATAGGTCACTACAAGAAAAAAAAAATATTGCGACGCCCAAATGCATCGTTAATGCGTCGCTAAACATGCTATTACGACGCATTAGTGACGCAATGACTGCATCGCTGAGAATATCGTCGCAACCACAATTTATCGCAATTGCGTCACAAAACAGCGACTCTCTGCGACGCAGAGATGCGTCGCAATATTGCGACGCACCAAAATGCGTCGCTAAATTTAAAACTAAATTTTAATATTTTAAATATTAATATTAAATATTGCGACGCATTCAATTGCATCACAATATTGCGACACATTTAGCTGTGTCGTAATATTTAATAATATTTTAAATAAATAACGACGCAATATTAGTCGCTAATGCGTCGCTAATAATTTTTTTTAAATATTGCGACGCCAGGTCACTGCATCGCAATATTTATTAATAATATTTTAGATTTATTAGCGATGTAATTTTAGTCACTAATGCGTCGCTAATTAAATTTTTTAAAAAATATTGCGATGCCAGATCGTTGCGTTGCAATATTTAATAGTAATATTATGAAAATATTAGCGATGCAATTTGAGTCGCTAATGCGTCGCTAATTAATTTTTTTTTTAAATATTACAACGCCAACTCATTGCATCGCAATATTTAATAATAAATTTAAAAATATTAGCGATGCAATTGCAGTTGCTAATGCGTCGCTAAAAAATTTTTTAAAAAAAATAAAAATTTAAAAATTAAAACGGTTAATACAATTTCGTTACATTTAAATATTGATCGAAACATTCTTCACTCATATTGATCCAAATAATCATTCAATTTACAAAAATAAATAATATTTAAAATTTTGAAGTTTTCATGTACAACATATAAAAGAAAAAAAAAATACATCAAGAATCTGAGCGATCACGTGGAGGCTATGGAGGCTGGAGACTCTGCGACAAGCGGCTAACCATATCCCGCAAATGATGCATCTCATCTCGCATGTCTGCAATCTCCTGATCCCGGCCTCGCATATGATCCTCGAATCCTGCTCGACCTCCTGCCGAACCTCCTCTGCAATAGATCTCCGAAGGTCGTCTAAACGCTTGGGAGGAATATCACTAGAAACTCGCGAGCTGGGGCCTGATGGGGAAAATATGTAGAAGCTCTAGTGCCCAGACCATAGACCCTGCGGTCTCGCGGCTGGGCACCAACAGCCTCTAAAAACACACGCCGACTCTCCTCTGCTGAGAGTTCGACGGGCGTCTCCCCATCAGTAGAGTCGACCTGCGATGCCTGGGAGTGAAGCTCCTCGACTCGTGTCTTTAAATTATGAAATTAACAATAAATGAGTTAATAAATTTTCGAAATAAAATTTTAGAAATTAAATAGATACTACATAAATCTAATTTCTTACCGCAACCTCCCGTGATCGTGTGTCGACCTAGGAACCGTCCCTCCTGGTGTGTCGTCCTGAATAAACGAAACTCACTAGGATCT